>JAVQKG010271216.1:0-11167 GCA_036025885.1 Hypseleotris bucephala
TATCGCGGTCACACGGCCAATCTGCGGACGCGGACGCGGACGCGGGCGCGGACGCGGACGCGGACGGACATGAAACCATAATATCGCCGAACGCATTGCGTTCCGCCGATATAATTAGGTTAGAAATTATGATGTACAATGATAGTGGTGTGAAGAAAGAGAAAACGTGTCTACATTATTCTAAGTTTGCCTATTTTTTAAGATAGATGATATTATGTAATTTTACCATTCTGTCTCGTCCGCCACTTTAGGGTCAAATCTGATGTCCGTGTTGACGTTGAAAAGCGTATCTTCGTCCGTGAGGGGCGGCAGGGCTCTTTTATATAACGGGTGATCATACAGCGCTGACAACCTTGAACCTTTGGGCGGCACGTTCTTGGTCACAGAGGCATCCTGAATGAGTGGTCGCTTCCTGTTCGCTCCAAACTGCTCCATCCTCCGCTGGGACAGCTTCTTTTCCCCGGCGCCCTGTACTCTCTCCAGGGAGTGGGAGGACACGTTGGAGCTGGGTTCGTTGGAGAAGTCCTGGAGGATCCGCAGCGTGTGCTTGTTAGGCCAGCTCTGTTTGGCCCAGCTCTGTGGCTCCTCGCTCGGCGTATGAGAGCAGGAGCAGCCGCTGTTGCCGTGGCGCTCCAGCTTGGGCAGCAGGTCGATCATGATGTGCATTGAGCAGGCGACTAAGAACACCATGAGAATAAGCACCCGGAATTTACGCAGCAGGATCATCTTCATAGTCTCGCGTTTGAGAAGATGCGAGTATTTGCTGCAGATAATGAGCACGCAGATGAACAAGCTGACTACATCGCTAATGATGTTGATCACACTGGACGCCAATCGAATAAAGTATACATTAAACACATAGGAGCCATCTTCGCTTGCCGTTTTGAGTAAAGGATTCAGCGTCCACACTTTTGGTTACGCACTTGGGGCTTTCTTTCACGCGCGTAAAACCGTCCAGGTAGAAGAGGTCCCACGGTCACATCCTCCTCCACGCTGCCGCTTCTGTCCTTTACCACTACGCGACAAAGTGACAGTAGAGTGTTGCGCGCATTGGCTTCGCTCCGTGCTCGATCTCTGACAGAGCGGTGGTGAATCAGCTGTCCCGGAAAAGTGAGAGGTTTAGAAGTAATGTTTCTTTAAAAAAGGAAACTCCCCCCAAAAAAGTCGTCGCCCACAGGTAAAAAGAGCTCGAGGCTAAATCCCAGCAGCGCAGACAAACAGCGGGACAGGAGAATGCACCTCTGTAAGCATGTGTGAATCTGGTGGGTGTGTTAAATACGATGATGAAGCTGGGACTAGGTCCAGCCTTTTGCGCAGCGTCACCGCGCGCAGATTGGTTGGGAGTGGAAAAGAGAGAGTTTTCGCTTTGGGGTTGATCCTGGCTGCACATCAACAGTCCGCAACAAGAGGGCGTATTTTCACACATGTTTTTGTATTTCCTGAAATTCATCTGCTGGAATCCCTGTGAAAATGCCTCCTCGGAGATGGCAGTCAATCCATCGATGATACATTAGACAGGCCTATTAGCGCGCTCATCAGTCTGGGGATCAGGTTTCATCCTGAGCCGCTGCCACTCAGCACCAATCACAGCTTCAATCACCTTTAAAGGCTGCATGAAATGAACACCACAGAGCAGCTACTGTCTCTGCACAGGCTAACGTCACTATAAACTGTAAAGGGCTATTGGAAGTTGTCTACTCAAAATAAACTATATTACTATGCAAATATAGCCCAAAACCTTGAATAATGCTTTATTAATGTTCTAATTTGACAAGGTTTTAAACACAATGTGCCCTTTATTGTGCCCATGTCATTATTCATTTGACCCATCCCTAACATCTGTAAAAAATAAATAAATAATACAAATAAAAATAATAATAAAAACAATAGTATTTTAAATTTTATTCTCTGTTTGTTTGTTTTTTAAAGATTGACAAATGAACAAATAAACAACTAGACCCAGGCTGTCGTAAACGACAGCAAATGTATATCGGCGAAACGCCCCATGCGTCTGTGTCAACTGCTATAACACAGACGGCTTTCTTGATCGGCGAAGGTGGTGGAAGCGTGGCTGCCATTCTTCGTCTACGGCGAGATTTGGTTAACGTTCACTAGGAGTAATGGCTCTAATAAAATGCTCAAAATCATTAATTTGTTAATTAATCAATTATCATTAATCGAAGAAGTAACAAACTCAGTCTAGTTCAGCGTCTTCATCATATGTAACTGTCCAGAAAGGTAGAAGAAGATGGGGCAAAAACTCTCTGAGTTATTGCATCTTGAAATTTAATCCTTAATTATTTAATTACTTAATTACTATTCATCACAGATGTACCCAAATCTATACAGTTCGGCGTCCTATAGGGTCTAAGTATATGCAAAGTTTCAAAGTGATCGGGCAATTAATTTTTGAGTTATCGCGGTCACACGGCCAATCTGCGGACACGGACGCAGATGAGCATGAAACCATAATATTGCCGAACGCGATTCTCGCGTTTCGCCGAAATAATGATAAAGCAGTATAGTACAAAGGCATGTATTCTCGCCAGGCTGCCTCTATTGTAAATGTGCTTTCTTTGATATTTGGAAAGGTGTCTGGAATATAATGAAAACATCTGCAGCAGACAAAAGTAGGTCTAGGAAAATTAAGAAAGCACATACGGAATAATGACAATGATGAAGGGAGAGAGGCCAAATCTAGACAAGACTGAGGAGGTAGTTTCCTAAGAACCCAATTATAAAGCAGGGCGGAATTGTTGATCACATTTGTGCTTCTTTTATATGGGTCCTTAACATAAGATGGCGAATACGGTTCAAATAAAAATATATATAAAGATTATATGAAGCACTTAGGGTACAGTCATTTTGAGCAAACAGTTACAGTTTGATTAAAGCAGGCCAGTAAGGGTTGGTTTTAAAACACCCTCAGGCTCAATTTGTTACTCACCGGCAGAGTACAATAAACTAAAGTCATAGCTTACAACACTTACAAGCATAGATTCAGTAAGATTAGCCAATAATTTGAAAATGTCACTTAAATGGGTATTGAGAAAAACTAGAAGCAACCATATCAATAAAAAAAAATCACATTTCAAAAAGTAATTGTTAATATAAAAAAAGAAAGTGATCTACTTTTCTATTAATGAGAATCTGCTCCGGAGTTGGTACGTTACGGATGATCAGGGTGTTTTTGACAAGAAATGTCTTTATTAATAGACTTTTGTATCAGATACCAAATCTTGGTACAAAAGAAGTGAGCTAGACTCTAAACCTTTTTGGTGCATGCCAGATGCCAGATTATTTGTTCCTTCACAGCAAGGCATTGTCTCTATCTTCTAGCCAAATCATATTTACTTCAATAGGAAGTTGTGCAGCTAATTGGTTTGCGCAGTAGATTCCAACGGTGGCAGCAGGAGTGACAAAAACAACAAACACAGTAAAAAGAGAATGCCAATCACTGAAATCAACGCAGTTAATCACTGCAGGTTGTTTGGAAATCAGGAGTTGGGTTTCCTGCTCTTTTTTAATTAAATGTCTTGTTAAAATACAAAAAGCTTTAGTCCTGTTAGAGACCGTCAAGTCAAATATCCTGGTTGAGATAAGATCACACACACTTTCTATAAGTCTGCGTAAAAACACTTTTAATTACTGAATTAGGACTCACTGCAAAACAAGCACTCCTAAAAGTTGTTTGTTTCAACAGTTTGACAACTGTTGGTTTGTCAAGGCCAATAAGAAGCACAGGCTGATGATGGCAGACACCACCACCAAACCTGGCCAGAGATGCTCTTGGCTTGAAGGACAAAGACAGCCAACAGGAGCAGCCCAGGGCAAAACCACAAACGTCAACATGGACACAGACAAAATTGTGTTGTTTAGCATCTATTTCAAGAGATTCTTATATTAGATTTGTCAGCGTGGTCATCTGTGATACAGTGGGTAATATCCGGAAGCAGGCTGAACATAATTACTAAATTTTCAATTCCCTTGTTGCATTGTCATTGATTCCACACAGTAATCCCACACATAAAAAGAAAAAAGCCATTTCTGGACTGTACAGCATTTCCATAAAATTAATGTTTTATTCCTGGGACACAATTATCCTGACAAGACATTGGTTTGGTTCTTACATCCTGTCTCTTTCATACACTATATTGCTTAATTAATCCTCCTATGGTCGGGGCCAGGACAGAGGGAGGATTTGAGGATAGAAGGATGAAAAGAATAGATGAAAGACAGGATGAGGACATGTACTCGAGGAAGAAAGTAGAATTAATGGCTGCCTACAAGAAAGAAGGGACTGAAAGGAGGTGGGCGGCAGTGTTCGTACCTGCAGTGAGCTACAGAAGAAAAGGGAAAAAGTAGGAAGGGAACTAGGAGGGAGGGGGCAGAGAACGGGGAGGCTAATTTTGTTCTACCTTCAGGACACCTCCTCCTGCTGCTCAGTTCTGGTGACACTGCTTGAATATCAAATGCACTAACCGAAAGTGGCAGAGTGCGAGGGGTTGCTGTAATGCAATTTCTCTGCACAATAAGCAGAAAAATCAATCAACACATCATTGTGGAGGCTCCTGTTTTTAGAAAGTCAAAATATTTTCAATTTAATTTACTTTTTGTTACTGTCCTCAAGTAGTTTTACCAAAATAATTACCTTCCTTAAAAGTACAGTATATCTAGACATGATGTGAAATGTATTTGCTTTTCCAATCTTTTAGCTTTTTCTTGATAGGTTGTGGGTGTCTGGGGGCCAATCAACTATGGACCTTAGGTGGAGGGCACCCTGGGCAATGTCCAATACACACACAGACAATTATTCACTACAACATTTGTTCTCTAAAAGCAATATGGAATTAACAATATATAAAGACACCAGATTACGCACAAAACATTTACAGTTGGTGGGCTCAAGAATGAAACCACAATCTTTTCAATGAGAGCAGAAAAATCTACCGCTCTCCCACCTGACGCCCACACTGTGAACTATAGGCGAACAGTAAAACAAACAAGTAAATTACTGAACCGACTTGCTGTTTAACAAACTCCATATTCTGCAGTGAACCTGCTTTTCTATAGAAGCTGACTGTCAGGATGATCCTTTAACAGTTGGTGAGAGCCACTGGGAGTGAACCATATAAATGAGCAACAAGTACAAAACAGCAAGGTCTACATTAAATCGAAAGCACATGGGTCACCCCCCATACACACCCATAATAATCATTTTGATTTATTAACAAATGGATTTAATTATATCGCTCACGCAGCATCTGTTTATCTGAAAGAGAGAGTAATGATAGGCTCTGCATACTCCTACAGCCCATAGTTACATCTGCTAGCATCCAACATTACCTACTACAGAATGGGATACCACCACTGTGCACTGTTCATTTGCATACATTCAATGATTCATAAAATTGGACATCACAGCGCACATAACGTCTGCAGTGAGGATGGCTTGGTTCAACATCTGTTTTTACCTCTTTTCAAAAGGGTAATCTGTCAATTTTCTACAACATCTGTACCACCATCGTAACAGATTTTGCCATATTTTGCGCTTTTCCAATGGCTCGACTCAGTTCCACAAGGTTTTTTAAATTTTCCACAAGGCAATCGGAATCAGGTACTTTTTTAGTATCTGCTTAGCCCTGGTTCCAAGCGACCAGTCTAGTCAACAGTATTTGGTCTCGCTGTCTACTGCATTTTAGCGTCTGTTTTCGAGTGATTTAAAGCCACAAAGCCAGAAAAAATACACCGCTGCCTCCTGCTCCGCCAGTGAACTTTGTTTATGTCGCTTATATCTGACGTCACCGCGGCGCCATGCAGATGTCACCAGGCAACAAATAAGTTACTAAAAATAATGGAAACCAAACCGAGCAAAATCAAGCCAAGGTAAGTCGAGTCGAGCCGAGCCATTGGAAAAGTGCCATAAGAAAAGAACTCCAGCAGTCTTGCATAATTCACACACAGACATGATTCACACTCCATCCAGTACGATATTTGCTGCTGTACCCCACCTGCTTCTTCATCTTATGCAATCAGAAACAATCTGAAGACCTTTTGTAACAAGTATCTGAACCGGGTTCTCTTTCTATTATGTTAAACCAATCTCAGACCTCTGGAATAATCAAAGCCTTTGTTCCCCACAGAAATGCCACTGTATTCTGTATCTTTTTCAAACCATTCTCTGAACACTCATCTACTTGGGACTAACAATCATACCAAGTAATTTATAACATTTTTCTTTAAAACGAGGCGGCCTTGAATCAGAGCATGACTAAAGGTAAGCTAGATGCAATATTTGAGATCACAAGCTGATTAACAGGTCTACCTAATAAAGTGGCCAGTGAGTATATAGCGTGCCTTATGTTGCCGCCTTGATGCCAAACTATAATATGGATCAGCCCCCACATCAAATTGTATGTAACCCACGCACCCATCAAAGGATTTGCCGTCACCGCTGACATAAAAGCCAGATCTCTTCTCAAAAATTTAAACGTTGATTCCAAATGTAGAGGCTTATTAGTTCGAAGTGTGCAAGTGATAGAAAGAGAATGTATTGTAGAAGAGGCTATCACACACACAACCTGCTGAATGTCTCGTCTGCCGGCTGCCGTTAGCACCAATATAATCTCTCTGCACCAGGATAGCTCTCCATTATAACATCCCTGATATCATACAAAGGCGCCAGAGCACTTTATTAACATGCTATACTTGCCATGTTCTGGAGAACGAAACAGCTAGATAATAATAAATATGTGCAGCTCTTACACATTTGCCTCTATACGTTTTGTGATACAAGGACGGAGTGTGAAGGACATGAGAGATGTGGCCTGGGGATCAACCAAGCTATTTATTTTATTAAATTTTTTTGAGGCAGATTTTGCTGTGTAGCTCGATTAGTCTTTTTTCTGACTCATTCTGGTCACATTTGCTGGCTGCCACAGACCAGTCCTGCAGCTCCACACTGTCACCTGTTGATGAAATCGGGGCATAGCAATAGAAGTGACACACACACACACATCACTATGGCATGGGCTTGACAGTGATGTAGCCTTTTTACATTTGGAGGTTTTTAAGCAAGAACTGGAAACTGTAGGTGCCAAAATGACCCATAAAATAAATTACTTTCCGGCTTAGTCAGAGTATAAAATTAATACATTCGACATGATTGCTGCTGCAGCCCCATACAGGGATAAAGATGAACTGCTATAGATCGTGCAATCAATGCAGTAGTAAGACACATTTATATTAAAACAAGTTTGAGATATATTCTGTGAGGCCTTTTCTAAAAATGATTCAGCTGTGAAACCAGGCAAAAAAATTCGCTGCTCTGGTGCATCTAATAAGTGACTCACTGTGCATCTTCACCCAATCTCTCTCCTGCCGAGCTCCCCGCTGCTACAGCCACTTCAAGTCATCCAATTCCACGAAAGACAATACGCTTTAGAGAGCCTGACTAAAACATGACCTGAAGGCGGGGTCAACAACACGTCGGCAACAAACAGTGCTGCTATTCAGGGCTACTTCAACATTTTTACTGTCCGCTGCTCTTAGTTAAAAGCCATTACACAAACTGAAGAGCTTTTAATTTTGGGCCCTGTACTGAATGTTTAGCAGATGCTCATGATTGGCGGTCTGTAACAATTAGTACTGGTTTGATTTTAAGTAGGCCTGGGAATCTACCCAAAATACAGTTTCCCATTTGATATGAATTTTCCATAAACTGTGAGGTTAAAGGATTTACAAGGTTTACCATATGCTTTCCACTTTGTCAGTTTTGTTTTGATCAGTATAATTGTGATAAATACCAATACATGTACAAATAATATACATTTTATATGGCCCAGTCCAGCTGAAAACAAGGTAAAGGCGCCAGATACAAGGACTGCACCAACTAATTAGTAACAATTAGTATCAAGAGCAGGTCTGAGTGGTCAGTTGCATATGTGGGTAGAAAATGCAGACATGAGTAAAAGAACACAGTCATCCAAAATGTACAGGCTGCTAAACATCAATTTTTATGTCTTCGTCAAAATCTTTCCATTTCAGTGTAATTGATTTTGCAATGCCGGGTTTGCTGGGTAAAAATCATCAATGTACCATAATCGGCTTTGCTGCACATCGACTCTTAGCCCAGATGGAGCATTTGGTACTTTTTTGTACAGTTTGTACTTCCTCCTGCAGTGTTTGTCTGACTATTTAACAACCATCTGTATGCACGCAGTATTTTCACCTCGTGTAAAATCTAATGTTCATTCTTGGTAGGCTTTGAAAAGAAGCTTTTTAAGTATTTACAGTCTTTAAAGAAAACATTACTATAGATCCCACAAAAAGAGTATTTCAAATGTATTTTTCATTTGAGGTTTAGAGGCATGGCTGTCATTCTTCCAACATCTTTTAAAACTAATTTCAAAGAATTTCTTCTCAACTCTCAAAAGTTTCCGCCGGTTCGGTTCGGGGCAGGGTGCAGCTCACTGAAGCCCTTGTTAACTTAAGGGAGTGAAAGATGGGAAATCCAGCCCATCACAAGTCAACAGCACAACAGGCCGTGAAACCAACATTGACACACATACGTACAACACGCTTCTTGCTGACACTAACGATCTTTAGTCACCATTGGTGCTTGTGCATCGAGCAGAATTTCTGACAGTTGCTTGTTAGCAGCGGAGGCCTGTTAGAGAAGGATTTTCTGTAGCTTTCCCATCTTTCGCCACATCCGCACACCTTCCTATCCTCCGGCTTGTGGAGGGGATTTCTGTAGCACTAACAAGATGCTGGTAACAACAAGGCTTGATAGGGAAGGTCGGAGGTCAGAGGACACGGCATCCTTTGATAAAGAAGCTGACAGGAGGCAGGAGGGGAGAGCGATGCATGCATTTGTGGAAAAAAACTGAATTAAATCCAGACCACGTCCCCACAGCACACCTGTAACCCTGTACTATTCAATCTCCGCCCCCTCCAGGTGCCCTCCAACATGACACTGACAGAGGAGGACACCCAGCTGCTAGTTAGCTTAGTTAAAAGTCTGCATAGGGCCTAGAAAAGACATCATGCACTCTGTGAACTGTTTGTACTTAGATGATGGTCTGTGGTCTTTTAGAATACCTGTGCCGCTTTCACCACGAAAAATTATGACCTTGTTTATTACTTACCTCTATGTAGAATCATTTTTCTATGGACAAACTAATTATGGTATTTCAATTTTATTTTATGAAGTGTGCAAAAGAATAAAACAGTTTCGGTGTGGAGTTGACACTGTGTGAAACCAACTACTGTATGTTTTTTAGAGTAACTTGCCATGGCAAAATATTTACTCCTGAAAAACAGTGCATACCCTTCATATTTAAAGTTGAAATTTAACAGAGGCCTATTAAATCTACCACCCACTACAACTCTATCCTAAAAACATCTCTCTCCAGCTTTTTATGAGCAATTGTACAAGAGGCTCAGCTGTACAGCTTCAAGATCTATAGAGATCAAGCTTTCCTTGATCCAAATTGGCAATCAATACCAACCACTATACATCTATCCTCCAACTACATATTTGACTGGAGATTTGTACTGTGTTGTTTCTCTAAATGTGTGGGCTGTGTGAATATTTCCAGTTGCAGAAGTCAGGATTGATTGAAAACAATGTCTTATAATACCTTCATCAAAATCAGCATCATCCTCGGTGTGTTGGGGGAAGGGGAAGCAGTTGGTGATCTCCAGCCGGTCTTCCACCACCAGCCCCAGCAGGACGCCCTGGACCACCTCGCTGCCCTGGCCCTCTTCCTGGTAATGCTTGATAATTTTCAGCACCACCTGTGAAAAGCACAAAAGGCAATATGAGTTTTTTTATATCGAGTGGCTACAACAGTATCGAGATGGATAAGGAGAATAGGCTGCTGCACACTCCTTTTCAATAATAAGTCCAGGAAAATGATTTCATCTTTTTAAACCGGGGCTAATTTATTTATCTGGCCCACGGTCTCTACATTCTGTGGCTGATAAGGCATTTCTTGTTATTGTCTTTTTTTTTCACTCACATCCTATGATTTATGTTAGCAGGGTCGATTGCATCCAGACACGTCATGTTGATTTGTGCTCATTAGTTTCTGTAGGGCTTGGTTTGCATTAGATTCATAAGAAGCAAAGGTTTTCTCTCCAGATTTTATCCAGCAGAGATTTGTGGTTTCATTTCCTTTGCCTCGAGTTATTTCACATAATATGGCTTATAATAAATCATTAAATATAAAATAATGTCATTAACAATTAAACACTCAAATGAACGCTTCGTAAAAGGTGAATAAAATGCTGCTGGGGAAGTAAACAAATACAACATCTGAATTTTCTACATTCCATGATATCAAAGAAACCAAGTGCAGAACAAAGGAGGATTTTTTCCCCTGTTAATTTTGAATCAGTAAATTAAAGTTCTGTTTTGAATATTTGACTTAATATTTTATTATTTTAGATTTAAATTACTTTGTTCAGTTGGACAAGTTATATTTATTTATTTTGTATCAACTAAAGCAGAAGTGGATTTTTTAAATACTGCTCTTTCTTTAAAAAAAGAATAACTCAGACACAATATTTTGTTGGACTTCCTTTTCCTTTGATTACTGCAAACATATGCTGAGGCATTGATAAGCTTCAATGTCACAAAATTTGTCCAGTGATGATGACCAAAATATTTTCACTAAGATGAATTGATGCTCAGAGAGTAGAATTGCTCCTTGAACCACTTTCACATTTGGAGCCCAATTCAGTGATTATCCAACAGGAGGCTCTTGACTTGCTTAGTTAAATCTAGTAGGTGGTGACTTTCTTTTGGCAAGGAAGTGTATTTGGCATTTTGGTATTATTCAAGCTCATACCATTTTAAACAACAGGGCTGCAGTAAATGTTCTTTTCAAGAATGAACAGAACACTTTATACAGTTATAGCTGAACTAATTTTGAGCTACTCAATTTTCCACTGATAACTAGTTGGTTTTCTCTCTTCCATGAGCCAGCTGGTTCAACACATGTACTCTACTTCTCTTTCTAACTAAAGCCATATTAGAAAAAAGTAGAGCTGTCAATCGATTAAAAATTTTAATCGCGATTAATCGCATGACTGTCAATAGTTAACTCGCGATTAATCGCAAATTAATCGCATATTTTTATTTGTTATAAATGTAAATGTA
>JAVQKG010271222.1:0-10386 GCA_036025885.1 Hypseleotris bucephala
GGAGGCTGAGAAGTGTGATTCCCCTGTAGTTGGAACACACTCTCCGGTCCCCCTTCTTAAAAAGAGGAACCACCACCCCGGTCTGCCACTCCAGGGGTACTGTCCCCGACCGCCACGCGATGTAACATTCCTTTCTAGACCATTATATAGTAATATCTACAATTTCAGTAAATGATTGTGAATTTGTGAGATATTTTTACTCTGCACTTTAAGACAGCCTCTTGTCTATCCTCTGCAAGGACTGATGTGAAATAGATCAGCTGTTCAACAGTTGAGGGGAGCACAACGGTAGTTTGGGCATACCAGCCTCACCATTTGCGCCATCAGCATATCCGGTTCATGGGAAAAAAATGTTAGAAAATAAAAACATGAGCCAAGTGATTTATGGTCTCAGAAACGAATGCAGTGTTTTTTTGACAGCAGCTTTTTGTTACCTTTAAGAATAGGACACATAAAAGTCATCATCAACTTTCCAGTCTAGGAAAACTGAAAGCCTGAGATACTTTTCCTGACAGTGCAGAGAGCATGTGTGACCAGCTGAGGCCTCAATATGTTGCCTGGCATATCCTCAGCCACAGTTGCCATGACACATGCCTCCTCACACATGCAAACTTGAATTTCTGATCTCTATAACCACTAACCTTCTAAACAAGTCTTTGGTACTACAAGAGAGTGTTGAATTAATCACAGTTTTCTCATCTTATTAACAAAAACTGAATAAATTAAACACACTCTTGATCAAATGTATTGCCATATGCCTGTAGATACCATCCATAGCAGAAGAAACAGCTGACCTTCAGTTGGCCCAGTAATATCAGGTCAGACAACTTTTGCTGGTTTTGGTCTGACTCCTTATCGAATGTAGGGCAGTAAACTTTTGCATTAAGACATTGCAGTTTAGTTGTAATTTACATGTATTTATTGAAAAAAGGTGGTCATGCCAGTGTGTGTGTGGTTAGAAAAATGTGTGTGCAAAGGAAATTAAGGTGTTGACTGTCCACTAAGTAAATGGGAATGATCCTTTTGCTTACTTCCTGTTTGAGTCTCTAAAAATGCTGATCGTATTGTGTTGGGGTCAAAAGGAAACCAGTGACCACCACCACCACTCCTTCAACGGCAGGTTCAGTGAGCATAGAAAAAATCTTTCTCCTTTTACAGACAAAAAAACAAACTCAACAGTAAGCAGGAAATGCATGGGCAACTCCAACTCCTCATTTACACTTGCTTGTGAGTCACTAGAGATGAACCCTACACACATACAAGGTATGGTGGGACAACTGGGGCCCGTCTTTAATAGGTAATCATTAACACAAGGAGGTTAGAAAGCAGCAGAGCCTCTTATATTTATGGCATCACAGTTTAACCTGAGTTGAATCCCTTACTAAACAAACTATTAAGTAAGTTATGTTTGACACTAGTAAAACATGGTCAATTCAAGGGAGAAAACCCATTTGCTTTGTATGTGTACCTTTAGCCAACTTACACTGGAGGCTCAGTGACTTCATTTCCTGTTATGACACACAACTCTAAATGTAGGATGTGCAAGTAAGCTCTCAATCCGGAATTGTAACCACAAACAGCTTGCAACAGAATTCTGAATCACACTAACATAATGATATTATATATCTATATAATTATATTTATAACTAAAAAAACATGACTGTTGTTCCTGTTTTTTTTTTATCAACCATTATGTTGTACACGTCAACTCAATGGACAATGTTCATACTTGTTGATTAACTTAATATCCTGAATTAACAGTTTTAAGTTTCAGTATAACACCAGAGTCCAAATGACTACCTGTGATCACACTGGGCTGGCGGGATCAGTTTTGCATGTGAGGCCCAATTTGCAGAAGTCATCTGATACAATGGGTGAGATAACCGTCTACACAGTGTGTATCTATACAATGTGTGTGGGAAAACCTCTTGATTTAAAACCAAGAAGTGAAACCAAATCAGGGTGTGGAAGATTTTATACGTTGTCAAGGGAAAAAGCACAGTAGCAGAATTTCTGCTGTCTTTGAAGACTAGAAAAGATGTAGATGACAAGTTTCAGCTAAATTTGTATATAACACTGCCACAGTGTAACTGCAGTCAGACAAGGCCATGTTATGGAGAATGTGAAACCACACCTCTGCCAGGCTTCACCTGTCACACATGTGGATCTTTGTTATTACAGCACAAATATAAACTATAATCACAATTCCACATGAAACCATGACTTAACACTGGTGTGGTTTTACCACCCACCAAATGCCACTAAAAAGGACAAAAATATCTTTGCATAAATAAGTGATTCTTAAAATAAACCTTTGAACTGTTAAACATAATAAAAGCCGACACATAAAAACTTTCATGGTTAATTTGCCCATTTTTCAAGACTGCAAAGATTACCTACAATACTGTTAATGTTATATAATTTTAACAGCTAACTCACTTTGTGATTATAGAGAACTGGAGTATTACTGGCTCTAAAAAGGAAACAAGTTAACAAGCCTCCATATGGATCTAATTTCTACACAGAGAAATCCCAGATGGCTGCAGAGCTTTGGTTATAATGGGTGTCAGACACCCATGTGATCATGGTCAGTCCCAAACACAGAGGGATAAGACACAATGCAGCGGCTCAGAAAAGGAGCAGTCAGGACCTGACAATGTAAAGATGATCTAATGTCCACAAGACAATAGTCAAAGCATCAAGCAAGGAAAAGCACATAATACTTACAGCAAAAGTATTCTTGAAAACACATGCCATTTATATTTGCGCTATTTCTTTAAAGAAATTAGATTAAGATGTTAACTACATCACTTTATTAGAGTATTAAAGTGATGTAGTGTAAACATACATTATATCTTGATACTCTGTGCCAGAACAATTATGTAATGTTGTACATACAGCCATGTGTTTTGCAGGTGTGCTGATGCCTGGACAACGGCTAATTGTTTCCTCCAACCCACCATTTCCTTTTGGGACATGGACATATAATGGCAATGACCACAACTCATGACAATTCTAGGTACAATTGAGATAAGACAAACTGAAGAAATATGCTTATGCAAAAGAATAAAATTGCAAGTGAGATACTTGACAAAAAATCCCAAGTCTCTTTGTCTGAGCCTCTCTCTTATTGACTTTTGTAATATGTTTATGAATAGAAATAGCAACCACACAGAGACCGTAGGACCCAAGGGCAAAACACGCCGAACACAAGGATTGAGGGAAAGCACAATACTCAGAATAGCTTTATCTCCCTAAGGGGGTTTGTGTCCCGTCCCACTCCGGATTGTCAGTCGGCCTCAGAATTTTTCCAAAGTTAATCATAAAGAATGAGAAAGGATCCACCAATAGCACATATACCATCTTAAACAACTTGACCTTTTCGCCAACTTCAGAAAGGAAATAACAAGGTGGAGTTTAAGGAAGGGGGCTCCATATAACCTCACCATGCATGTGACTGGCTGGCTGGGAGAATAGTCTCTCTGGTGTCTCTGTCTACAACGTGCCATATACCATGTTACTTTGAAAAGGCACCAGGTTTCCCAGAGTGGCAGAAGTTTTTCGAACGGTGGAATGAAGGGGACAGGAATGTCATGGGAACAGGATTCCAAACCACATGACCACAGACAGGACCCTGGTGAGAAAACCACATTCTCATAAAGGCTCTTCCTGGCATTGGTGGCATCATAACACTGGTAGCAATGTAACAAGACAAAATGTGCATTTTAGTTGAGTTCATGCAGAATAACTATAAACGTACATAAACTATAAGTGATCAAAAATAAAGTTAGAATTTCGTCCACATATTAACCAACCAACACTCAAAGGCCACTATATTAAGGACACTTGTTCAAATACTCATTGATAACTAGCTATATATACACATGGCAGTAACTCGATGCATGTTGGTAAGACACATGCATGTCTTTGGGTGGTGGGAGGAAGCCGGAGTAGCCGGAGAGAACCTACGGTAACACGGGGGAGACAAGCAGATTCTACCCAGAGAGATTGTATCCTTGATGGGAGGCGAGAGCACTAACCGCTCTGCCACTATACGCCCCTTTTTTAGTTTTTAAATGCAGGAATTTGCTCTTTGTTATGTTTGTTTTTTTATTTTGTTGTCCAACTCATTTCAACAGAACTGTTACGTTACAATGTTCAGTTTCCCATTTTTTCAGTAAATTTCTGGATGAGTAGTTTTAACTTATACTTGAGTGACATTATTATATATTTTGAAGTAACAGTACTCTTACTTAAGTAAAAGTCAGTGAGTGGCACCTGTATGAACAAAAATGTCTTTATGTGCCAAAGGTGCGCATGCCCTATACTGTAGTTGAAGTTTATTGGTTTGGACTAAAAACCCAGTGGTTATTTTGTTACGCCATGTGCCCAAAATTAGCATCATTATTAGTGTACCAAAATAAACTATTCAAAATAGCAATATAAATACACTAAGGACAAAAAAAGAGGGGAAATTCCAACAAGACATGGCCCAATTTAGCCACCATTACACAAACACTAAGGGCCATTATGTCCTGATCCCATCATTTGTTTCCCTGCTAAGTGGTGCTGCAGTTTTCAGGCTAAGTGACACATTACTACAACAATGACGTGACCTCTTTTATGAGACTGACATACTGCTGAGATGATGTAGAAGCACAAGTTTAAAGTGCATATAACAGGTTAGACTACACATAACTCTATTGATGATTTTGGTTACATTTCTACTTATAATACAGAAGAATGCAGCTATCGTGACATCACAGGAGGGGAACCATCAAGATTCAAGGGTCTGATCCTCTTATGTCACGGTTTATTTTTAAACCAGCTTTCATTTTCTTATTTATCTTAACAAAATGCCAATTTATAGTCTAAAATAGTAATTTTTAGTTAACACTATATATAAAAAATACAAAAATGTGAAAACCTGTCAAACAATCATGGTTCAGTCCTTGTTTTATTAGAAATCTAGTCCTGGTTTTCGTAAGAATTGATTTACTCCCATATTTTAGAGAATATATTTTAGGTACAGAATTTTATTAGACTTTTACTCTAAAGTCTCATTGTCTAAATATTGCTATGTTAGTCACTGTCATTGAATGTTGTATGATTTTCTAATACCATGCATCTTTATAAACAGCTTTCTCTCTGAAGCTTTAATCCACTCATAGAAAGCCAGGTTTGATGAAGTTTAAATTTGAACACGAATGATTGTGAAGGAGACAGGCTAGATACTATCAGTCTAATTTCAACATAATGAAGGCTCCAACTACTTCTCATTCTGTGTGTGCTAATAGTAAATGATCAAATAAATACTTGTCATACTTTCTGTAAGGCCAAAAAGTACAAACCATTGCCTCTCTGTCTTGGCTTCTCAACGTGGTGACAGTCGACATCAGGCCTTTGACATTTATCATAAAGCCACCATTCAGGCAGACAAAAAGGCCATTTAGGCTCCACCACTGAAATAATATTATCACAGGGGAACACAACAAAGATTTTGGTCACTGACAAAAAAACCAAAGCAGAGAGTTGAGAATATAAACAAAAAATAAATCTATGACTTCCATAGGCAATACCATATCACCCTTCCCTAAACAGAACTAAACAAAACCTATGACAAAGCTCACCACTAAACCTACCATTAGGCACAAGTAGGCAGTCACCTGGGGCCCCAAGGTAACCATGACTCCTAACAGTGATGAGCTAATTTTCTCAAAAGAAAAAACACTGAATGTAAGCCTTGAGCCCCCAAATTTCGAGCTGGTCAGGCTAGTCGCAGGTTCTCTGTATATTCTACACTGAGCGACTCAGTCTGGTGACACTCCCCTTCACAGACAGATCCAGACAGTAGAGAAATCGTGCAGCCTGATTAGTTGAACTGCATTGGCGCTTGATTCATTCCATCGAAAGTACTTTTGGCAAAAAGATACAATTAATAATTTATTTTTGCTTTACCATTGGAAGGATGGGTCAAATTAGCAACCCTATAGAAGTAATACAGAACACCTTAACACTCAGATTTCCAACTATAATTAAATCAGTTCTGGCACATTGGCATTGACTTGAGTGGACAACTGGATCTTCACTCATAATGATAATAATTGGTTTTGAGAACTATAGTCTGGTACTAGGCATATTTCTCTTGTGATTAATGCTGATGTACATGGTCCCTGACAAATAAACTTAATATCCTTCAAATAATGTTAACATCACCAAAATAAGATTACGGGGAACATGTGTATGAGTTGATAAAATGTCAGGGAATTATGTAAAAGAGCACAAAAGCACTTCTCATAGGCTGCCCATTATGAAAGATCAAGTGTCCCAAAAAGATAGTGTAACTAGCTTCTGGCAATAGTCAGCTTACCAAAATACCAATTTTTTTGCCATAAATCTGCAATACTTTGAAATCACACAAAATCCCACAGTCATAAACATTGGGATTAACATGTAAACATTTAAGCCAGGCTGGGACATATAGACCTCTGTTGATGATGGTACCATACTAACCGCTATTTTTAAATGAAGGCCTATACACTTTTGAAATGAGAGGAAGTTGTCCAAAAAGCACTGTTGAACATATAATAAGACCATATGAGGGCCAAATGACAGGAAGACAATGAGCAACAGACATCTGGCAGAGGATGAGAGCTCGATACAGCTTTTACTCAGACGATATGTAACCTCCCCCACTCACTCCCCACAGAAACCAGTGAGCCGCCCAGTTAACCTTCCAGAGGGGACCACGCATGACATGACATACAAACCATGTCACTGTCCTACTTCTGGATGCAGGGGAATTATAGACAAAAAGGGAAATATAGCCCATACCATGATGTCATGATAAAGCCTCAAAACACAACTATGGTTACCGCTGTGTTTCTCTATTGTTTAGTCATAGAGTTTAAAATGAGGGGAAAACTGATGTAAAAGTGGATATTGTGATGAAAAAAGTGAGGCACATAAATAACACGTTTCTTTTTATATACATACAAGAAATCAGACAAAAGAAATGAATAGCAAGACATAGGCTAAAATGATTTAAACACAAATCTCATTTCACAGGTTTCACAAGCCAGAGAACAGCTATTGGCCCGCTTGAAAGCCCCTTGTGAGTGATGCAAAAATCTTAAGTCCCCTGAGAGAGAAGTGCTCAACCGCAGACCCAAACTGGACACCGATTCGTTAGAAGAAAATTAAATATTATCAGAAAGAAACTGTAATCAAATCTAGGCTATTTAAAAAGAGGAATCACGTGAAACACATTTTAACAAACTGGTCTAGTGCTGCAAAGACTGGTACAAATTAGGACATTAGAGGATCTTGTGCATGGCTTAGTAGTGAATTGGAAAAGTTGTTACATAAATAGACAACAACCAGATTAAAAGACAGAGGCGGCGACAGGTAGGCTACTAAATTGCCACCCACATACAGATGAATGTACTCTATGTAGTCTAGCTGTAAAACTGCGTTCAAACACCGGAAAACATAGCGAGCTCAGCTCTCAGAAACAAGCCGTTGTCGCTACTTACTGTGTGAGGTGACTTCCTTTCTGGTGCTGCTCTGTGCCTACAAGTACAAACATCCACTATTCTCATTCTCCTCCACGCCGAGACGCCGTTAGCTCAGCGCTGTGTCACCGTGCTAGTGACTTCAGCTTCAGTGAATTCAATGTTGGTCAAACGAGCAGTGAACCCCCAGCTTGTCCAGCTCCACATGCCGCTGTGCGTGGACGCAGCTGTGTCTGTGCTCTGAACACGCCGTGCACCACACACAACACGACGCACGACGCATGAGCACGCAGCGGAAAGAACGCCTCTCACTTTGAAGCCAAAGTTTAGAGGGTCGGTCGTTGGCTTCGCTTCTGTGTTTGGCATCGACAAAATCCAAGGTTTTCCAATAAGGTAAATAAAACATAGTCCGCCCCGTATAATTAGTTGTTGTAGCCAATTTGATAAACGACCTAATTTTGCTCTGTGGTTTGCTGGCTCTTTGCTACTCTGTCGCAACGAGTAAAATACAGCTCACAAAACCAAGTAGGCCTATTTTGTTTTTGGCTAATCAATAGTTCATTGAATATCACTGAAGTACCTCGCAGGCAAATTGTTTGGATTTTTTCCCTCAGGTGTTTATAGCTGTTATATGGCTCCATCTGCTGGTAAAACGTTGTAGTAGCCACTCCAGTCAGAAATATAATATTTTTGCTCCTGAAGAAAACTTAACTTCAAGTAACTAACCTTGTTAGTCACTTTTAGGTACTCAGATCCAAATCATTTATGTTTCTTAGGGTCACATTTTGAGCAACCTCAGTTTTACTGGTATTGTCAGCATCTAGTAGGCCTACCTGAATTGACCAAAAAAATAACATTGCTGACCTAAGTAAAAAAATACTTTACGTTCAAATGTGCATTTTGTCACGGTAAAATATGTCCAACAGTTATCATAATACATATTTTTTATGTGTTCCACCACAACTTTCGCTTTAGTTGGTTCATCTGAACCTCTGTAATAACACAGTCCGTTCTGAAGAGGACGCTGTTTTGACAGTGACGTGTGCTGTTGGATGAACAGCAGTAAACAGTGACGCGCAGGGGGCCGGCTGTGTGTACAAGTCTGCCATCCTCCATTCATGTTGTGTGTTCAGCAGAGCCTCAACAGCCGACGCCACAGTTGTTCCATCTCTTCTAAACAGAAAGAACATTAATTTTTTTTAAAGGGGCTGGTGAGTGAGCATTCCTATTTTTGCGCAGATCGTACTGTTACCGGGAACTACTGTACAATTGATGCTAAACCGGTGCTAGTCAGGGTGCAGGGCTGTAATAGCTGGCCAGCCCATAGTTGACAGTATGATTTTGTTGGTTGCAGCGTTTACGCGTTCCTCTGCAGACTCTTGAAATGTCCCCTCGTGCTGTCTGTTGCGCTCTACTGGCCGACAGTAGTCTAAGATTCAGCTTCCCGGTATATTTTGAAGTAAAGCGATGGATAGTGACTTTATATCGGTATATGTTCAAAATACATGGATAATGCGTAATAACCGCGGTATCACACTGTCCAGTTTACTGCGTAAAAGGCTGATAGGATCGCTTAGAGCCCCGCTACGCTGTTCACAACATGAATCTAGGCAAAAGTCCAAATAAAGGTCATTCATTGACATCCACCGAGTTATGGTAATATCAGTTGTGCATGAATGAATGAATGTCCTGTGTGCTGCGTCTAGTACTACTGAATTTGATATAACCTATTACGCGCAAACAAAAAAATAAAAAAAATAGCTTCTTAGGGTTAATGTCACCTGTCAAGTGAAGGTCAGTGCCTTTAGTTTGGTGTTTTTTTTAATGAGCGCAATAAAATAATGTAGACACACTCATTGTATCTTAACAAGTAGCAGTAAACGACAATATTTTGATAATTAACGATAAAAAGCGCATTGATCCTGGCTGTACCCAAATTACCCCATTTCACCGAGACCACGTGGGCCGGACATATGATACAGCCCACAACACAGTGTATTTGAAACGGCCGAAATTGTCATACAGATTGGCTATGCACGTAGCGGCTTTTGTGTGAAAATGATGGGGGTGGTGTTTATAAGGCGATAGTTCTTGTAATGTCCGGGAATTAGACTGTGCGTAATGTGTAAGTGTGTGCCCTTATTGTTATAAAATTCATATTATCCATTATATTTGAGGTTGTGTATGGTATGGAACTGTTTTTTCATGTTTGCGTCGCATAGTGTTTTCTTTCTGTTTCTAAGCGGCACAGCGCTGCGACCTTTCCCCCAGTTTCTGTAGCAGAGGGCGGATCATGTGATGCTGGAAAGGAGCTGGGGGAAGGGATTGGTGGTGAGACCGACATAGTCACTAGGTGTAGATGCTACTCGGGGTACAAAACGTCTTAACAGTTGCAGAATGCCCTGTTCAGTTAAAAAAAATAGTAAAGTAAAAAAAACACAAGGATATATTAATAGGCAGATTAGATTTAATGTTAAGACAGAAAAAAAATCAATCTTGAGGATGGCCTGGCACATGGCAATACAGAAAAAGACCATCACACACCCATTCTGTAACACAAGACGTCATAGCAATATAAGCTATGTGGTTGTTGTACTAAGTAGGCTACATATCATGACCAGGGGCATATTGTTTTAGAAGGTCCCTTTCACTGCCTGAGTCTGCTACTTATTCCCACATCTCTCAATCCAGATCCAGTTGTTAATTTAATTACATTTTAAATTGCAGCCTACATACTAATGGGATATAAGTCAAGAAAACAGATTTAGTTCAGATTTAGTGTACCTGTCAACTGTTTTTATTATTTATTTATTTATTTATTTATTTATTTAGGACAATGCATATTAGTCAACATGAGCAAAAGCTTCATAGT
>JAVQKG010271354.1:0-11548 GCA_036025885.1 Hypseleotris bucephala
TTTTGCTCTAAAGCAATTAAACGTTAAGAGGTCGTTCATTTGACCTGTATGGCCTATTTCGCGTTTCCTTATTTAGTTAAGCTTTTATTTTCAAATATATGCCCAGGCTTCACAAAAACAAACTGTGATCAATGTATTTAAGTCACTCATCTGCCTTTGTCTTTACTTCCATTTGTCAAACATGCAAAGAATCCAATGCGTTCTGTTAACGCATTTACGTACCATGGCGCTAATGACGCACGCAATGCACTTAAGCATGAAACTTTGTGCCATCTTCTCTCTGTCGCACCATTCAACACATCTCCTCAGTCTCTCTGCGTATACGCGTGCCAGGGCCGTTCATTTTAAACAAACAAAATAAATACTTTTAGGCTGCACTGAGGACGAAGTAGATCAGTAAGATGTAGCCAAAGTGTCTGGGCTACTGACCGGTAATCTATTTGCTTAAAAACTGAACATGCTTTTATAAGGTAGGCTAATACAGTTGGCTAAATATTTTATTGATAATACATAGTTTGCTAAAGCCTACGTCAAATAAAACAATAAGAAAGGTAGGGCCACCAACGGTGGATTAATAAATAAAAAAAAATGAGAAATAGGGACGAAATAACCACAACGAGCTACAGGTCAGCCTTAACTGTCACACAAAGCCATGTATGTGCGCTTAGAAAACAGAATCAAGCCACGTGATTTAAACTATTGAAAATCGATATATTGATCTTAGATACATTTCTGAACTGCTTAACCATGACGGTTATGCGTAAAGAGTTTCCCTGATAATGCTTTATTGTTAGGGAGGAAATATGATAATTTTGAAAACACAAAGGTATAATAAAATGTGCAAAAGGTGTAGGATTTAATTTAAAAATAGAATTGTAATGATAGAATTAAAAAATAGGCCTATAGGCTAGCTGCAGGATTTTCTAAAAATCAGTAGAGGCTAAATTCAATATTAGTATTACTGTTTAGAAAATAGCAATAGGCCTATACAAAAAAAAGTTACAAGAAAAACAAACAAACAATCTAATAGCAATACATATAAATTGGTAAATTACATTTTAGCAGAAATGTTTTGCAATAGTTTTTAATTCTGCTGATATAGGCCTATAGGTTTAAACTGGACAATATAAATTAGGGTACAAAACACAACAGGCCTTAAAATTGTTTGAAATGTAACATAAATGTGAAGGCCTTCTGCAGAGTTAGAGTAGGCTCCGACGCTATTAATGGTTGTTAAATGACACGGTTCCTGTGGTTCACTATCAAAAGACGTGTCTGCCGTAGGCCTAAATCTACAGCTGTGAAATTATTGACTGTTAATTAAAAACATATGCCAATTAAATTGTTTAAAAAATATATTATAATAATAATAATAATTTGTGCAAAATCTAATCCCATGAGAGCATTCAACACGCTCCTATACTGCAATGAAATAGTAACGTCCTTCAGAGGCCTAAACGCCTATGTTTTAAGACATTGATGATTCAGTTTTATTACAGTAAGGACCTTCAAATTCAGAAATAACGTCAGAGGATGGTGATGCAGCTTACATCAGTTTAAAATAAAACTTTATCTTTGAGCGTTAAATAAGTCTGAAATCTAGACTTTGGTGAACTTCATGTAACTGGTCCTGAGGCGAGCCTAGGATCCTAACTTTGTGACCTGCCTCATCCCTCGCGCCCAGCCCCCTCAGCCACGCGTCATGTCATTAATCTCTGTCACTCAATAGTTCGATCAGGTTTATCACTAAGCGCATAAATGCAAAACCATACAGTCCGTGGGAAAACAAAGTTTAGATAAAGCTCTTCACAGCTCGGACCTGATAACCACTGTATTTCATCTGACTCCAGGACTGACATGACTTGACCGTCACATGTCAGGTGGACTATATAGAAACTCTCGCTGTAAAGAGCTGGAAAAACACAAGTGCAACAAAAGTCGGATCTGTGTCGAACCAAAGACATAATGGTAGAATCCTGTTATCACTGAGTTGGCTTAAATTAATAGATTAATTTAAAAGGACATTGGAGCAGTGACATACTATAGTGACTAACCCAAAATTTGTAAAGGATAAATTTAAGTATTTTTCAAACTCTTGCTCAATTTATAAAACTTCACATAATCTTGTCGCACTTTAGTCCATATTAAAAACAACTTAGACTGATGTTTTCCATTCGCTTACATTTCTTTAAGCCTCAGCTTGACTATTAACGCTGCTCCTATCCGCCCATATTTTAAATACATGGATGCGCGCCCCCATCTCTCTGCTACGCGCTCGTTCAGCTCATAGAGGAAGTGCTGTTGGAGCAGAGATGAGACCCAGCCCTGGACAGACCACGTCCACATGAAAGCATAGGGCGGACACGGCGCGCGCTGCTACTGTTTGGAGCCACAGGACTGGAGTGAACCTATATTGGATTGATCCGGAGTTCTGTGATCGATGGATTGGAGTCAAACCCGCGTGGTGGTTTTGGGCTAAATAAGCAAAAACACGAGGAGAGATCGGGGAGCGGGCGGGGAGGGCAGCTAGGGCTAACTTGTAGATGCTCTCCGCTATGGAGCTCACCATGGACAGTCTTCACGCGCAGCAGACGGGGGACCTCATGAGTTCACCGCACTCGCGCCCCTCGCCGCCTCCTCGGAGCCTGGTGTCCCACAGTGCGCGTTCTTCTGCCATGGTTTCCGGGATGGCTTCGTTGTTGGATGCTGGCGGCTCCGGCAGCGACTACAGAACTGACCCCTCCGGGCTGCCCGCACACATCCACGGACCTTCCATCAGCATGTGCGACACGGGCATGAGCCTGAGCAACACATACACCACACTGACACCACTACAGCACCTGCCTCCAATCTCCACAGTGTCCGAGAAGTTTCACCACCCGCATCACCATCATCACCAACGGCTATCCAGCAACGTGAGCGGGAGCTTCACGCTGATGCGGGATGACCACAGAGGACTGGCCTCGATGGGGAACCTCTACAGTCACTACCCCAAAGACATGTCCGGTATGGGGCACAGCTCACTGTCGCCTCTGTCCAGCGGTTTGGGTTCTTTGCACAACGCCCAGCAGCCACTCTCGGCTTATGGACCGAGCACGCACCTTTCCTCGGACGCCAAGATGCTTTCTCCGAGCTTTGAGTCCCACGCGTCTTTGCTCTCCCGAAGTGACCAGGAGCACCTGGCCCGGAGTTTAGGTGGACACAGTCACAGCATGATCTCCAACTTGAATGGCATGCACCATCACCCGCACAGCCACCTCCACTCGCAGTCCAACGGCGCCGTGATGGAGAGGCACCACCTCACGCATGGAGGCGGGCAAGGGACAGCCGGGTCAGGGATCCAAGCGGAAGAGATCAATACAAAGGAAGTAGCGCAGCGGATAACGGCCGAGCTCAAAAGGTACTCCATCCCACAGGCCATTTTTGCGCAGAGGATCCTGAGCCGCTCACAAGGGACACTCTCTGATCTCCTGCGGAACCCCAAACCTTGGAGTAAACTCAAGTCAGGCAGGGAGACCTTTAGAAGAATGTGGAAGTGGCTCCAAGAGCCAGAGTTTCAAAGGATGTCGGCTCTTCGTTTAGCAGGTAATAAATGTACAATATTGTTGTTGTATATGGTGGAGACATTTATACTTAGGCCCATCTTTTCTTTCTAAATTTCTGAATATATTAACTATATCAAATTTGCATAAAAACACGGGAGTGACCATTTATCTCGATTAATAATTATTATAATAGATAGTTATTGACAACTGAGTTTTATTTACAATTTAAATGTTTTGATAGGGACTAGAAGATTAAGACTTACAGTCAGATTCAGGTACTGAATCTTTTGAATACACCTGTCTGAGGAAGGGAGGCTGTATTGCCCTGCAACATATATATGTTCCTCCAAAAGCCAAACCAATGTGTAATAAAAAAAAAAAAGCATCCTCTGTTCACAGAAACAGGCGCGCGTAAAAGCTATTGCTGAACTTTACACAGGCCTCACGGCTTCAGCACCACGGACAGTTCCGCGCCTAATTAACACTGAATAGACTCCAGAACAAGGCCCCATAATAATCATTCAAATACCTATAGTGTTGTGTGCTTCCTTTTGAGCTGTATTACATTTCAGAGATAGAAGTGTGTAGAAAAGAATTCAACAACAATCAGAGCACTCAAGTCAAAATGACATGCAGGCACACAGGCAAAAATAAAAAGCAAAATTAAGCCCAATGATTGTCAATAATGAAAACTATATTAGAAAATATTTTAGAATTAAAGGTGTGTGTGTGTGTGTGTGTGTGTGTGTGAATGTGTATGTGTGTCTCTGTGTGTGTGTGTGTGTGTGTGTGAGAGAGAGAGAGAGAGGAGAGAGAGAAAATCATCATTTAAACTCGTTTCGTTTTAGCAAATGTGTTTTTGGCCTACCTGTGTGGGCCAACATGTGTTGATTTATTTTTGAGTAGCACACCATAAATCGCCATTGATTTACAATAAAAAGACTTTCCTTTCGCTTTCCTAACGCCTTTCTTTTGCGCGCGTTCCCATTATAAACAGTAGTGGCCTCGTTTCGTGTTGTGTGTGTGAGTTTGCTGTGAGCGGGCAAGACAAGTTTCGCGCTGGAGAAGCGGGTGACCCCAGGCTGCCTAATCAATACGCCAGTTCCCACTCTCCTTTTTAAATGTGGCGCACGAATCAATACGCGTATCGGGAGCTGAAAGACGCAATAACCACACGCGCTCTCTGGCTTTTCATTTAGTATAGCAAAAGCTCTAAATTTAGCTGATGTGCGCCTTTTACCTAAAATTCTCACGTCCCGTTTTGATTTAATCACCAAACCATGACCTCACAGTGCATCGTTACTGGATGGAGAGCGATTCTTATTACAATGTGTATACCATGTTCAGCCAATGCGCCACGGCTTCAGAAATCCGTATGAACCGCTCAGATGAAATATTGATTGTTACTGCTTGGGACCAGAAGAAACAAACAAATAAATAAACAAAAAAATACATAGATAATACAGTATAATATAATTGCCAAGGGGGGCACAATAGATAGACGTGAATATGTAGGCTATAGGCTAGGATTAGTTTCTGGGGCTATGATTGTCATTAATGGTGTAGCTCTGTCCATTCAATGTTTGCCTAGCTTTGCACATAAGAGATCAATAAGACAGTTTCCCATTCCCAACCCCCTTTGCTTTCTCCTCTCCTTGTCTATTTTTCTTAAATTGTCTCTCTCTTGTTGCCAGATATGACATTAATATCACTAATATTTTACTGGTTAACCTGGCAACAGTGAGCTGCTAGCTTGTGTTGGCAACCCCCAAAACAGCATGATATGAAGAGGGTCTTATCCATACAGTCAAACAATGCATGCAGCCATTTTCCATTCTCTTCCCTGAACAATCTACTTATGCCCATCAAACTTGCTTGTCCCCATAAAAGATTCATACCAGCTTATTCTCATATTTTCTAAAGAACCCAAATAGGAAAAAAATTGCAATCTTACAAAACTTCAGTTGGCTCGTCTTAAGTGCAAAAGCGAGAACTGACATGTTGGAAAAAAGAGTGGAAAAGCTGGGAGATGCCATTGATTGAGCGAGGGCAAGGCAGGTTTGGGGCTTTGTGTGAACAGCCAGATAGAGGCAGGCCAGTGAAAGGATCAATATCTACCTTAATAATTGATAAGTCTAAGGGAGACGGAGGAGAAAGGGAAGAAAGCTGGAGGCAGTGAGAGCAAGCAGGCACCGGCGTTGAAGCTTGTAACAGCATCTGGTAGGTAAGCAAAGTCAAAGCTGTGGTTAAGGGCTGAAGACCACACACTACAGTCTCACCACCGCCTAAAACCCACAGCGCAGGGCGTGTTAGTGGTTTGGAAGAGCGCTGTTTACACCCCAAACATCCACGGAAATATCGATAACAGACAGCCGACAGCCACAGGGAAGGTGTAGACTTCCCATCAGCAATGAATACCTAACTTCAGAACATATTTATAAGGTTAAAAACGAAGCTCGCACACTCAAACATATTTCACAACAATAGGAAGGATGTAAAGGTGCATAGAGATTTAAAACTGGCAATTTCAGTGAGTAAAAATGTGTGTGATAAGCTCATCAAAGGAGCACCGAACCATACAAAACATTTCCTCTGCTTTTATTAGAGATAAACCTATCCTGTCTTTAACATTTTACTAAAGCACATTTGGTGAATTAGATCTAAAACTGAATACAAAACCACCCCACTGTAGACAAAGCATCAGATCATCCGGTTCTATCGAGTAGTAGTAATTAGTGCTTTCTGCCCATGTCAGCGAATCCTCAAAGCAATCCAAGGTTGTGATGTCATTTGATTTTAAAGGTTGCTATGCTTTATGGGGTTTGTAATGCATCTTTATGGAGGCATGCGGGCATTTGAGAGTGCGTGTGCGCGTCCTCGTGCACATGTGTGTGACTGTGTTATAGAGTGTGTCTGCACTATACATTGTTCAGGCTTATCTGACTGGCTCTGAATCGGTATTGATTTTTTCTCTCCTTCGCTCTCTCCTTCCTTCCTCCCCCTTGTTCCTTCGTTCACTCGTGGCGTTGCACCATCATCAGCAAAGCACAACCACAGCCTCCCATACCCCTATTTCATCTCGGCTCAAACTTCTCATTGAAACCGAACTAATTTGGCACGGGACACTTTTGGCACGCTGTTCCAAGATGTTTTGACACAGAATACGAATGACAGTAAATATGTCATGTTCAGAAGGGGACCTGGAGACTTTAGCAATAAAGTAAACGGAGACCACCTTTTAATAACCTTACAATGTGCCATACACCTCTTTAAAACAAGTGTTACATGACTGACACCTGAAAAAGCTGGCAATGTTGAGGTCTTATACTGTACCTAATATAACGAGCCAAGAACAAGAAAGTGAGAATCAAACCTTTACTTCTATGTAAACAAATCCATCACATCTTCAGGATGTAGGTGGAGTCGTGTTGCTTCTGTTTCTCAAAAAGTGTGTGTTTTGATCATATTTTTATTGTGTTTTTACTGTGTTTTCAGTTTGAATATAGTGTTCCTCTCAAACATCATTGGCACACAGGTTGATTTTGCAGTAGAAAGGTTAGGTTTTAGGAAGCCCAGGCTATATTTTGAAGTTGGACAGGCGTTGCAGACTTTATAGACTGAGCCACTATCTAATCGGTTGTAAAGCTGCCGATCACTTGTCTCAACAAGACAAAACAAGCCAAACATTGACAATTCAACGAGAGCTTTCAAATAATCCAATGCTGATCAATGGGGAGTATTTTAAAGTGAAGGTACGGTTGCGTTTCTATCCAGTAACAAACAATACAGGGTGGGTGGAGTGATGTAGTCGTTTTTTACTTCCTCCCAGCAATGAATAGGCCTATAATATGATCAATACAATCAATGAGCATACATCTTGGGAGAGGTGTGACATAGAGTGATTGACACAAACTGTTTCTCGCCTGCAGTAGTCCGTCCAGGGCGCGAGAGGGCCCGTCTCACCGCACACAAAGCCCGATCTCAGCTGTCTGTCCAGGCGTCGGCTAGCAGCAGCACGGTGCGGTTAGTTCACCGTCTGCCCCTCATACACCTCCACCACATTCCCCCACCACCATGCACTTTTATGACCTACATGTTTATGTTTGTTGTTCATGTTTCATGACTTTGTAGTAAGTTATTTTTAGCATGCATCTTTTTTAGTCTTAATACTGTAATAAAATAAGTCATTTGATCAAAAGCAAAAGGAGTTTCTGTAGAATTTGAATTTATATTTGACATGAATAGATAACTATTAGTGAATATCAGTATGGTGGATTTAAAATACTGGCTCTAACAATACCACCAGTGATTCAGATATTGAAATCTATAACCACAGTCTAATGTTCAGAAGATACCATACAAAATGTTCACATACATAATAATTTATTAGTTAAATCCATAACTTAGTAGTATATATCTAGCCATGTACAGTATAATCTTCAATACTTTGCTGATACGCTGTGAGACAGTGAACGGGAAACCATGCAGAAACAATAGGCACTTAAGTGATAGAGAGTATAGCTGCTCTTAGACAAGGCACAAGTGCATCTTAACATGCTGCATGGCAAGCAAGTTAATCACTGAATGTGCATAAGGTCAAACAGAACCAAGTGGCAGTTGCATGATACCTTAAACATTGTTGAGACTGTATGAAAAGAGGCAGCGTGACTGAAGAAGAGGTACTTCAGATGGCTTAGCATTATACGACTTGTCTGCTCACAGAAACCCATTTGGTAATGAGGCAACTAAAGATAGCTGCAAAGCTTTGGTTTGTGTCTCAAGAGATGGCCCTTTAATGAGTAGCTCCCTCTTCCACCTCCCTGTGGTCCAATTCATTGTGAAGGGAAGTGTTCAGGGTTCCTGAGGAGCCTCATTTGAAATAGACCTATTGATTATCTGAAATATGTATTGACCCTGTGCTAACTCCATGGCTTTCACTTGGTTAGGAAGGTGGCTGTGTTTGCTCACCTCCCACAGTCTGCTGCTAAGCTGGACCACTTTCAACCAGACTAGTGTTGGCATTGTAAAATGGCCGATAGCAAATGTTGTTGGAAAACAGGCATTACATATTAAATTATCACTATATTAGCACTAGCATTCAGTCATTACATTAAAGAGTATTGAGTTTGGTTCAAGACAGCACTTAGAGAGCCGCGAGCGGATTCTGGCATGGCCGGGACTCAACCAATTGAATAAACGTTCCATGAAATGCTTCTGGAGTGTGGATCAATCAATGTAAGGGCTATCAATCTGAGGGCAAATTAAAACAATTGAGGAAAACAACAAGAGGAAAACATTTGAGGAAGTCCAGGGTTTGGAGTGATGTGGAGGAAGCCGTGACATTGTAATCAAAGGACGCAATCACAGATCCATATATTTTGTAATGAGCCTTTGTTTGTATGTGAGCAATGCATGCCCACATACAGGTCTGCATACGCATGTGCACACACGCATTCATATTGATCCCTCTCACAGTCAAATCTGTTTACTGCTGTTGTCTAAACCTGCTGTAAAGTCATCAATCATTTGCATACCACCTCCACTGCATTCCCTCTTCTCTGCCATCAGCATCACCACACAAATACAGTCACATTTTGTTAGAACTGGCCTTCATAAAACAATCACTGTACCTCCTCAACACATCACACATATTGAAACTATATCATAACTATATTATATATCTTCTGTAAACAGGAAGCAGAATATAGAAACTGAGATTGTGTTTTTTATAGAAGCTAATCAGAATTTGACAATAATTATCAATATTTTAGATTTCCTTTATTATTTCCAACATTAATGCCTTTAACTTATTTATGGAAAAGTACATTTTCAAAGACAACTGAACCTAACAATTGTGTAAAGTGTAAATATGTATTTAATAACAATTTATCTAAGCTGAAACTGAAACTTTTGGAAGCATTTGATTTGGTTTCGTTTCTTAGACTTGGACTGTCGCCACTCTTCTATCACATCTCCTTTGTTCTGCCACAGATAAACAATTTCTTCTACGTCTGTCTGTCACTAAGCGCGCTCCCGGTCTGCTCCCCAGTGCGCGTCAGTGCCACAAACACACAAGCGCGCGTCCACACACACCTCGGTCTAGCGGATCGATAGAGATCGATCTGGTGGGGAAGGGAGCCCTGATTACTGGACCACGTGTTCGAGAGAAAACCGCGGAAAATCGATCATTGCAGCTTTTTAGGGCAGCAGAACAGAACGGACTCCCTCCAGTCTCCACAGCCAGAGCCCAGGCTCCTGACAGTGCATGCAGCCACGGCACAGCGCCTCTTTGTCAGCACTTCACATCACGCTCCTCCGGTTTCAGCCAGGGCGCACGGGCAGCGCACGAACACACAGTCCAAAGTGTTTACCTCGCAAGCAGCAGCGCCTTTTAAACAACTCATTAGACTGAAATCTGAGAGAAGGAACAATCGGAGAGCCATGTTTGGAGGGAAAGTTTAATCACGCGAGGCCCATTTTATTGTGACAGATAATACTGTAGCAGGCAATGTTCTCGAGTTGACCTAATCTTAGGGTGTATATGTGTATCTTTAAAATAATGAACTGCAGTTTTGTGAAAACAACATTTTTAAAAGTTGGAATATAGTTTATCATATCAAAATATCCTCTCCTTTCAGAAATCTTGCATTTTACCTAGAGTACTTAATTTTCAAGTATAGTCATATAATTTCCTTAAGAATGTGTTGCATCGGCTAATGTATTTAACATGGACCCTAACCTTTGAGACACATCAGACACTGCATGGCACAGGCACAAAGTAAACATTTGTGGTTGTTATGGTTGTGTTCTGGTCAGCTTTAGAAGAAACCTCACTCACAGAAGGAGGAGAATAACAACACAAAAGAAGAGAATAGGGAGACTTTGAGAAAAACAGATAAACAATAGTAGTTTTAGTTACAGGGTCCTAATTCATTAGCCTATATCTCCTTATGCTCAGACAAGGGGTAATAAATTTGACCTTGGTGAGGACATTCAAATATCATAAAAACGTATTTGATATTTTCTTTCTTTATGTTTTCATAATTAGGTATGCTACTGTTACTTGAGGTTTATGGCACATGCACCTTATTTGGCTTTTTGTTCAATAAGTCTTTGGACAACCCACTAAAATCTGCTTTAAAGATGGTGTCCTTCACTCATCCTTAATTGTCACACTATGCCTGACATTCATTTACTATGTTTTCATCATATTTTGCCTCAGACTTTTATAAGATCAGGCCAAAGGTATTCTGTCAGATTTAGAAGTATTTAGATTAGTATTTATAGGTACAGCTTGTATCCGCGGGTGTGCGGCTTATAGCTTTCTTTGCTGTAAAGCCTTTAAAATCTGACATGATTGGAAAATGATATTAATTAGGTATAGACTATAGGGAACAGTTTAAAGGTCCTAAATGAAGCACATTTCCCAGTCTATTTTACCCTTTGCAACATCAAGCACACTATTTATCCAAGACAGCACCAAACCATTTGTCCACTCATTTTCTCCTATCAGATATGTTGTTAAATGGTGATAGCAACAATGATTTTCTGGGTGCTTTTGTTAACAGTGCAGGAGCAGGCAGGAGCACCGTGTGGTTTGACCCTTTTTATGACATTGCTTCAGTCCCATGGTGAATCTGTTTTCTTGGAGAGGACTATAGTTCAGGTGGTTTAAAGCTCTGAAATGTCTATTTTGTGTTGTTGACCGACTTAAGTAGGGTAGCTAGATTTGATAAATGCAATGGTTAGGCTATTAGATGGCTTTTATCTTAACTTTTTTTTAACCTTTATTGATAAATTATTATATTGGCGAAACGCGAGAATCGCGTTCGTCGATATTATGGTTTCATGTTCGTCCGCATCCGCAGATTGGCCGTGTGACCGCGATAACTCAAAAACGAAGTGCCGGATCACTTTGAAACTTTGCAGATACTTAGACCTTATAAGGACGCCGAACTGTATCGATTTGGGTACATCTGCGATGAATAGTAATTAAGTAATTA
>JAVQKG010271424.1:0-12475 GCA_036025885.1 Hypseleotris bucephala
TCACTCAATCACAATGCCATGATTTCCCCTTCTCATACTTGGTGTCGAATTGCTGTTTTTGACGCGCGATTAACGCGCGTTAAAAAAATTATCGCCGTTAAATTCTTCTTGAGTTAACGCGGTATTAACGCGTTAAAGTTGACAGCCCTATTTTGAACCCTTATAATACAACTCAAATTATGTTGTGTTATTATTGCTATTATGTTGTCTAGCATTGCCCTTCTCTTGGTAGAAGGGAGACTAACCCTCTTAAGTCACAGAGGGTTTCAAAGTCTAATTTAAACCCTTATAATACAGCTCACAGAGGGTCTCACATGATTTCTCATATTCTGTACCATTGGCTGCTCAAATACAAATTAAACATATCAGGTACTGTAGCTTTAAACAATCTGGCAACCTAAAATACAGTAGGACATTTAGATTTGATATGGATTCAATTCTATTTATTCTTTCAAAGCTCCTCCAGCTCTCCATAAGACCTCTCCTCGTGAAGTGGAGAAGAGTCTGTGCCAGATACAAATACTCGGGCACACACTACAGGCATGACAAATTCAAGAGAGGGCAAAAGGACACAACTGAGCTACTGTTCTTATAGTGGCCCACTGGAGTCATCTGTTCAAGTCTATGATAGAGGGTCTGGTCTGGACCGGGTTAAGTCCTGGGTTTGACTTTGCATAGACCTGATTTAGACTTGATCTTTGTTTACAATTTATTTAGGCTTGATTTAGGGTGGCAGGGGGTAAGTGTTGCTGGCTCCTGGGCAGTACACTTAACACACATTGCCTATGAATGAATGCGGTTGTGTGGTTGGTGCTTAATGGTGGTTGGATGGGCTGTTGGCTCAGAATAGCAGCCACGCTTCTGCCAAACCTCTCCAGGGCAGCTGTGGCTACACAAGTTGCTTACCACCACCAGCATATGGAGTGAGTGGAGCAACTGTAAACCATCAATGTTGAGAAAAGCACAAAATACACCAGATGCATTAGTGTTTTTAAAGGGCTGGATTAAGTCTGGTTTAGTGATGGTTCAGTTGAAATCTAATGCAGCAAAGTGGTACTTGCGGTAATGTCTTCATGTCTTCTTTATATCGAAACTGAAAGGTATGAACATATTAATTGTATTATTAGTACCAAGTTTTTGTCCTGGTTGAACATTTGTCAGTTTGCGCAAAATACAAAGTACAACATGGATTATCAGTTTAATTAAACTTCTCATTCTCTACAAGTTGACTTTGGGAGTGAGGTCACTCTAAACAAGGACTAATACTCAATAATAAACCATTCACAATCACTACTTCATATTTTCATTTTATATAGCCCATCAAATGACTCTCTGTACTATTAGGGTTTACATACTAACATACTGTGTATACCATAGATCCCACCACATTCTTACTGTGAGGCCTTGCACCACTGTTGACCCCAAATTATTACATCTGAATCATCTGTAATCTTTAATAATCCTTGTGTATGTTTTGGCTCGTCCCGTCAGCTCTGCTCAGTCTCAGTTCTGGAGAGTTTGTGCAGTGGTATTTTTGGGTCGTGTGTAATAGTGCGTCCCCTTTAGAGCGTCACATCTCGTGGTAGTGTGTGAGTGTACAGAAACACTAAGTCATTGGTGGTGCTTTGATAAGGCTGTTCTAAATGCTGCTGTGTGAATGTGCTGGTCTACACATGTGCTCTGAAGGCTTGAATGCTTGGGTGCGTCTGGGGGTCAGGGGGAGTCTCCACACTACAAAAAAGAAATATCTAAAGATGATGTGAATTTGCAATCTGCATTTGAATTTATTAGTCTTTAAATGTTGTTATTATACAGTGTATCTTGAGTACATATAGGTCACCATTTTACATTTTGCCACATCAGACACTTGACTTGATAACAAACTCTCCAATTAGACTCCAGTCTCATCTGTCCCTGTTTTAAGAATGGAACAAACCATTTGTGCTGGTTTTAGGGGTTTCCAAAAAGACTCCCTTCTGTGATATAGGTAAACAAAGCCTTGACACCTTCACAGCCAAACACACATCTTCTAAAATCAGATATGTTGTTAAATTGTGATAGCAACAAACGTTTTCTGGGTGTGTTTGTTGACAGTGCAGGAGCAGAGAGGAACACTTTGTGGTCTGCCCCAACTAATGACATCACTTATAGGGCCAGTCTCTTGGAGAGGACTATAGCTGAGCAGAGTTGATTACTCCATCATGCCTGAATAAAATAAAACCCAACTTTGTTTGAGGTATAACAACATTAGAACATGGGTCAAAGCTCAGAAAAGTCACTTTTGCAGAATATAGAAGCTTTAAGGTGAAGAATTGTGGCAGTGACATTTTGGAAAACCTAGAAAAATTGCTTATTTAAAGCAAAAAGACGAATAATGGTTAGTGAGAGAAGTAGTCTTAAATTTTAATGGATAAATAAACAATGTTTCAACCAATCTGAGCACTCCTCTCCTGTGAAAGTGTGTGATTGGTTGAAAACAAATGTCCCTGTGCTCTGAAACAAAAATCCTTATAATATAGCCAACAGACTGAAAAATGTCATATACGAAATCAAAACATCAGGTACTGCAGCTTTAAGTGTCTTGCCCAATGACACAACAGTAGACCCAGTTATGAGCCAAATTCAAGTGACTGTAACTCCTCTGGACATTCCTCTTTTTGCAGTACGAAGGGTTAATTATGCATGCAGGGTGAGAAGGCAGGCTGAGTGTGAGAAACTCTGAGTTCCTGGTCGTGGGGAGTCAAGTGATGTAGCAGATCCAACTTTTTAGCAGCTGTAAAAATAGTAAAAAGGCCAAAAGGAAAGTATGATTCATGACAGAGGAGCGGGCGAGAGAGAGGAGACATAAACGTGTGGTGGAGATGAAGACCAGTCACTCACATGCCCTTCCTTATCACAGTACTCCCACAGACACACACAGGGAAAATGGCAAGAGGCAGACTGATCTCATACTGGACTGGGTTTTACCAAGATATATTTTGGGCTGTTACTAAAAGTTCCAAGAGTGTGGTGACAAACAAGTGGAGAAGATCAAATTATACTCAGACTAACACATAATTCAACTGGATTAAAATAGAGTGTTATGGTGGGCCGCTGTTTAGCTCAGTCGGTAAAGCGTGCGGGCCATATACTGTACAAGAGCCTATGCTGCTTGTCCCCAGCGTTGTGAGTTCGAATCTGGCTCATGACAGTTTGCTGAATGTCACTCCCCACTCCTAACCCTGATTTGCTGTCAATCTACTGTCCTATCCAATAAAACCGAAAATGACCAAATAGATTTAGTGGAATTGAATTAATAAGTAAAATCTGAATCAGCATGTCCTGGTCCTGTTAATGTGGGTTCTCCACTGCTGCACTCTAAAAAATGAACTCCAGGAAGTATTCAATTACATGTTTGATAAAAAAAATAAGTAAAAGTATTAATTTTCAAACAGATTCAATTATGTTGAAGTAACATTTGTATGTTTAGGGTTCATTTTAGGGTTAGTTAATGCAGTTGATTTAATAGTAATAATTTCACTTAAATCCAATGAATACACTGACACACACACTAGGTAAACATTACATAACATTATGCAACTATGCCCTCCTCTACTAAAGTGGAAAAAGCACTCGCTCTGCAACCAAATGGTCACAGGTTCAAATCCCTGTCTGAGCAATTTCTCTCTCTGTGTCCCTGGGCAACAGACTTAACCAACATTGCCAGTGAAAAATTGTGGTTGTGTGGTTTGTGTTTGGTGGTTGTCGGAGGTGCAGACTGGCAGCGACGCCTCTGTCAACAAGTAAGATTTTTAGATACAAAGACATACTGTTCATTTAAACTAACACACACTATGGTGTCAAGTAGCACAGTTGTGTTAGATTTACTCAGAACCCATTGTTAAAACCTATTGTTAAAACCTATTGTTAAAACCGATGGTTAAAATCCTAAGTTTTCGATTGTGTTGAATTTAAAAAGTTGACACAGCATTTTTATGTAGATCCCACTTTTCCAACATTTCTTAGAGTGTGATACAACTCCCTCCCATTGTCCAAAGACATGCATGATTTAGGAGAAATTGTGAGTCTAAATTGCCCCTAGTTAAATGAATATGAGAGTGAATGAGACATTGTCCATTGTCCATGGTGTACCCCGCCTAAAGCCCAGATCCCAGGATAGAGCTAAAATAAGAAGTTGTTAAAAATATTAAAAACAAATGCTTGTGGCACTTGACCAGCCCTCTAAAACAAAAACATACTATTGGTCAAAGTGGTAGACCACCTTCTGATTTGATGTTGCTCTAGAGGCCAGGGGAGGGACTAAAGTAAAAGATGACTGATGACCTACTTTACATCATAGGTCAGAAAGTAATTCTAAGCATTTTTAATGAAATTAAAACAATAATGAAACAAAATTGTACCAAAAATGTACTGAAAATACACCGAAATTGAACCGGAATTGTACCGAAATTTACCAAAAGTGTACCGAAAATGTACCGAAAATGTACCGAAAATGTACCGAACCGAACTGAAATGTGATATTTGTGCACCCGTGTGTCTCATGTATCAGTAAATATGTTCTTTTGACAGATGAGATAACTGGTTTACTTTCCTCTGATATTGTGCTGAAGTCACATCTTGTTTGTCACTTTTCCATTCATAGTTCATTCCACCTGGACTTCCAAAGTACACAACATTCTCTTTGGTTTGGCCCGCTCAGCCTCCTCACACATGGGCTAAAGTTTGGGCACACTGGTGACTGTCTGTGCCCAGGTCTTCAGCTGCTCTCTGTGGGGGCAATGCCAGAGGTGTGGGGTTTGTTAGTCAACCACCAGCAATAATACTCCCCCCTGTTCTGTCCCGCATGGCAAATGAAGGCAGTGGCAGTTCAAATCCCCATCCGAGCACATCATGTTGTTGTGTCCCTGGGCACGACACTTTACCCCGCATTGCCTATGAATGAATGTGGTTGTGTGATTAGTAGTGGTCAGGGGGGCCATAGTTGCAGACTGGCAGCCTCTGTCAGTGTGCCCCAGGGTAGGTGTGTCGACACAAGTAGCTTACCATCATCGATTGTGACTGTGGAGTGAATGAATAATGCAATTGTAAAGTGTCTTTGGGTACTATAGTGAATGTCTGTGTATGTCTCATTGTCAGCCCTGCGACATGTGCTGATTGTACCAGGGTGTACCCCGCCTAAAGCCCATATTTACCGGGATAGGCCTCTCGACCCCTAGTGTTAGAAGATGGATAATAATAATGCTTCGATTTTATATAGCGCTTTTCTGGCTACTCAAAGACGCTTTTACAATTGCATTATTCCTTCAATCCATACACTGGTGGTGGTAAACTACTTAAGTAGCCACAACTGCCCTGGGGCACACTGATGGCTGCCAGTTTGCGCCTCTGATCACCACCAACACCAATCACATTTATTCACATAGGATAGTTACAGTAGTACATATCCAGTTGTATTTTAAATGCGTGTGACATTAACTCTAAAAGCCCTCCATATTGACTCTCTCTCCCCTGCCTCTCCAGTGTAATATCCATAGTGCCATCCTGTGCGTACAGCTCTTCTCAATAGTGCTGTTGTGTAGTGTTGGGACGTATATGGCGGTCAGTACTGGTTCTGTTTGGTACCTGGGCTCTCTGAAGGACCTATGAATGGCTTCTTTAGCGTCCTTACAGAGCGCATATTCTTCTCAGCCCGCTCTGAGGTTGACATCCAAAGGGGGAAGCCCGGGGAACCGGCAGAACTAATGTTGTTCTATCCCCCTGTAGGACTGCACGTATCAGGTGCTGTTTTAATGCGTTTAAAGTTGAAAAACAGGGCCCTGGCCAATGGACGGAGGGACAAGGACAGTAGTGAAAATCAACCCTCCTCCCTTTGCTAGAGCAGGGGAGTAATCAGTTACATTTACTCAGTTACATTTACCTAAATGTAAATGTAAGAGGAACTTTTTGTATAAATGGTACAGTTTTTTTCACCATGCATATAGTACTTGAGTAATAGTATTTGGAAGTAACAGAAATTAAGTAAAATATTGGGACTCATGATAACAGTAAGCAGCTGTGGCGCAACCAGAGGGATACCGGTTCAAATTCCTGCCCAAGCACATATAGTCCCTGGGCAAGACACTTTGAATGTTGTTGTGTGATTGGTGTTTGGTGATTGTTGGAGACACGTACGTGTACGTGTGCCCCAGGGCAACTGTGGCTACACAAGTAGCTTACCACCACCATCAGTGGTGAATGTGGCAATTGTTAAGCGTCCATAGAGCGCTATGTAAATGGGATGCATTATGAGTGGTGTGCATTATAACAGTGTTATGCATCATAAGTGTTACCTATATATTGTTGTATATTGTTATTATATTATTTTTTTGTGAAAATACTTCCACATTTTGTCTATCTGACACAACACATTTGCATAATACACCTGACATTACACTCAAACAGTTAGTACTTAATACTTATTTACTCTTACCCGAGCAATAATTTTAATGACTACTTTTTACTTCTACTTGCGTAATCTTATTTTGAAGTAACAGTACTCGAGTACAAATATTACCTACTCCACCCTCCTCAGCTGTGACAGACTCATCATTAATACCCTGCGTTTGTTTGTCTTCAGAGTTATTTGCCCACTCTGCCATTTCCCCAAGAATCTTAAATACCCCTTCCCTGTTGGCCCCCATTGGGTGTCTGCATAAATAGTCAAACTCTGTCGGCGACTTCAGACCACCCCACTCTCTCCTCCTTCTCTCCTCCCCCCTCCTCCCACCTCACCTCCACCTCCGGCTGCTCTGAGAGGGGACGCGGTCAGCATTCCAGGAATAGCAACACCCCAGGCCTGACCACTGCACCTTTACACTGCAGGAATGGACCATTAGGATTAGTTCAAATGGATTCAATTGATTTAAGTCATTTTAACTAGTTCAGAATAATGTACAAAATATTTGATTTGTTTCAATGTAAGACCAATCAAATATTCAAGGGCTAATAAATAAATTTATCTGAACTAGTCAAAAATTTTAATTAATATTTTAAATGTATGACATTCTTGTGACTAATCATTATTCCATTACGGTTTTAAAAAAGTTATTTTATAGTTTGTCTTCAAAATAGCTGCGGTTTGTGCAAAGTAGAAAAAAAAACACTTAATTGATAACAAGATTAATATTCCAAATTCAGGTCAACTTTGTTGATGGGGCAGTAAATTGACATGAAACTAGGAAGAAGAGCAGGAAGTGCCCTTTGGCAATCTGTCATGACCCAGATTTGAACTCACAACCCCAGCATTCCAAGCTCAGAATATGGGCAGCACTCTCTACTGCCTGAGCTAAACCATGGTCCCTGATTCCAAGTCATTTTAACAATGTCCCTTTATAGCAGTGCAGAAAACAGATGCTGGAGTTAGCTCTGGCTCTCTCCCTTACCCACCGCTGTCCTTTTTAACTCATCTTCTACTTTCAACACGGTCTTATGTAACAACAGCTCTGCAGAAGTGGCAGACAGACACACATTGTCTACATAGTTGACACCAGGCTGCTTCACCTCTCCAGTCTGAGGGCACTGACTCTACATGTCTGTCAAGCACTCCCAAAAAGAAAGAACCACTTGCCATTTTCACATTTTTGGATAGAGCCTTTAAAGTGTTTGTCATATGAATGTTCAAAATTCTGGAATGGAGGTGACTGGAGCAAATGTGAGTTAACCTTACAAAAAAAGTAGGACTTGTGATGAGAGAATAATAATGGGCATACAATGAAATAACATCAACATTCCAGTAAAACCTAAAAATCAAGAATTCTGCCGCCAGCCAAAATGTGAAATTTTTATGCTACAAATATGTACATTAAATAAACATACAATTCACTAATGTTTCCTAACCAAGCTTTGATATACCTACATGTAGCATAGGAGTGGTTGTCATTTCTCAAAACCATTTTCATTAGCAATATTTTGTGGCTAATGCTATTGAGATTTTTATGATTTTGCCTCCAGTTGTCTCCATTCCGGAATTTAGAATATTTTAAACAAACTTCAAGGGGTCTATACCTTCAAACGATATTTGTGAAATTCAAAATAAAGCTGGCCGTGCGGGCAGGGAGGACAGGATGAATGGGGTCCTGTGCTGGCCGCTGGGTGGACTGAACCCCTCTGTCTGGACGTTTTTTTGGGCCGCAGCACACTGGGCCGACTGTGAGGAGAGGAAGCAGGAAGTGGTGGTGTAAGGCGATCTGCAGATGAAGCACAGAGCCCCTTTTCAAGAGCAGACCCCTGGGTTCCTCACATCAGGTAGTCCTCCTGCACTGAGAGGAGGCCCCGCCCACAGAGAGACACAGGCCACACCCCCTGAGGATCACAGGCCCCGCCCCACATGGGACCGGAGCTCAGGCAGATGACAGAGAGTGGAGAAAGACGACCGATAGATCTAGACCAGAAATAGACAACCATTGGTTTGAGAGCTCCTTTCTTGTGGCTCTTTGTGGCATCTGTTATCTGGTTAAGCAAAATCAAGAAAGCTATGTAGAAGTTTATGTTAGTAAGAATAAAAAGAAAGAAAGGTGTGTGTCCTTGGGTGTTACAATATTGTGACATGACATTTTGCCTGGATAGGTCAATCTGCCTTTGGCCTGGGCCGCTGTCTCATAGTTGGCTACATATCCTTCAGGTTGTAGCCCTATAGCTTCACTGCATCTATTGTTCATTAAAATTGGTTGTGGCTCTTGACACAGGCACATTTAAGACCTTTGGCAATAACTGTCTCTTTGAATTGAAAATGTTTCAGACCCCTGACCTACAGTATTCTATATAACGAGTCCATAGTTATAACTGTGTATGTGGGTCACTTTAATGACATATTTTTTTCTGTGGGCTCTACTGTAAAATGAGACTGAATACACTACATTGTGGTTCAGTGTCCTTGGGCAAGACACTTAACCTACATCGCCTCTTATGAATAAAAGTGTGATTGGTGTTTGCTTGTGGTTAGAGACGCAGATGGAGCAGAATGGCTGCCATCTCTGTGTCAATGTGCCTTAGGGCAGCTATGGGTACAGAAATAGTTTACCACCAGAGTGTTACTGTGGCTTTAATGGATGATGATTCAATTGTAAGTACTTTGAGGAACCCATTATAGATTAGACTTTGTACAGACTAAAGGAGATTAACACCAGAACTAAACCTGGACTAAACCAGCACTTGTGAAGCAGACACACAAACAGAAGTTTTGCCTAGTCTTTTATAAACACTGATGTTGTATTGTAATAATGTGTAATCAGTGGGGGTATCCATAGAAACAACATAAACAAGACTAATGGTACTAGACTGCAGGATAAATTACAACCGAGTTTTCAGCAGCATGTGTTGATGGTAGCACTCACCTCCTATATCTGTCTGTGTCAAACAAACAGTCATAAGTTAAACTCATGTGGACATTCCAGAGTTCTGACCACACCTGAACTCACAGCAGACTGACCCCGAAGGACATGGACCTGGAAGTAATAGGGCTTTGACTGCAGTGTTGTGATTTTGTTATTTTTAAATTCAGACCCTTAATCATTTTACTTTAAAAATATATGCCAAAAGAATGTCATTCAGATTAGGCTATTTGATGTTTGATGTAGATGTAACAGTGAGGACCTGACCTCCTGAATGGTCCTTCATAAACACTAGTGACCCTGCTCTTCCTCTGCTCCTCTCCCTTACTGGGCCTTCATAAACACTAGTATAGTGACCCTGTTCTTCCTCTGCTCCTCTCCCTCACTGGTGCTTCATAAACACTAGTAATCCTGCTCTTCCTCACCTCCTCTTCCTCTGCTCCTCTCCCTCACTGATCTTTCATAAACACTAGTGAGCCTACTCTTCCTCTCCTCCTCTTCCTCTGCTTCTCTTCCTCACTGGACCTTCACAAACACTAGTATAGTGGACCTCCTCTTCCTCTCCTCCTCTCCCTCACTGCTCCTTCATAAACACTTGTATATTGAGTCTGCTCTTCCTCTCCTCCTCTTCTTCTGCTCCTCTCCCTGAATGGTCCTTCATAAACACTAGTGACCCTGCTCTTCCTCTCCTCCTCACCTCCTCTTCCTCTCCCTGAATGGTCCTTCATAAACACTAGTAATCCTGCTCTTCCTCTGCTCCTCTTCCTCTCCTCTCCCTCACTCAGCCATGGCCTTGGTTCCCCTGATGACATCACTATTGGAGGTCAGTAGAATGTGAGCCCCTCCCCCCTGTGGTATTTACAGATCGTTTGCAGCTGCAAATAAAAATAGGCCACACTCACAAAGGTTGTTCATTGACAAAGCACTTACTTTAATAGTTTAAACACCAACTGGAATGTCAGGCACTTTGACTGGGCCATGATCCTCTCTTAATTTGGCTCACAGAGAATCAGTTAAGGCCAATGTTTGGACCTTTTCAAGTCAATATTTATTCTTAAATAGTTTTCATTTTCCTCTTTTTTTCTTTTTCCACCAATAGTGTGAGATTAAATCTTTGTTTAAAATTTGCTAAACCAGTGCTGGGTACGTCTGCTATAGACCTAAGATGACAAGGTGCTCTCAGTCATAGCTGCTCAATCTATCTGACTATCTGACCACAGCAGTTTCATTCTACACAGTATGGGGTCGTGACAAGACTAAAGAAAAAAACGAAACATTTTACAAGACAATAAACAAAATGGAAAATAAAATATATAGAATATGATAGATATAGAACGACTTTTAATTGCATGTTAACTTGTTCTTAAAGTATGAATGTTAGGTAGGGTGATGTTGTATATAGGGCTTACAATGATAAACCCTCTAGCTAGTAGACAGATACAGTATATTGCTGTGCAAAAGTTATAGGCAACTACAAAATAATTGCTTATTAAATTGTTATAATTCATCAAAACCAATAAGGAAATATAGCATAAAACTACTTAAGTGGAATGATCTCAAATTAGCAAATGGAGAGGCAGCAAGGCTTCACTTTCTTTCATGAACTCAGTAGTAATAGTTCACAGCAGCTCTTCAGAGCCGCCTAAACCTTAGTACACTAGTATATACTTCATGTAGAGAACAAAGAGACAGTCAGGCTGAGATTGGCTCAGAGTTGAAGTCTGTGTGCCACCACAGGGCTGCTCCCTCCGCCTCTGTATATTTAGAAGTGTGTGTCACGCACTGACACAGCCTACTGCAGGAAAGGCTGACTCGTAATTAGGTCATTTGGACGTTTCCTTCAACTATTTAAAGGGAGGCCGGTCAAGTCGGAAAATGTATCCGTGCACACACTCTGCCTGGAATTCCCTCTTTGTCATTGGCTCAGGGAATACTGATTTTGGTAGAGGCCTAAAGTGGGCTATAAAATATAAAAGTCAGAGAAAATATGGAGATGTTTATTTGATTTTCTCTCACTTCCAGCCTTCGTGCCTGTTCATTCTAGAGTAGTCCTAACCCCCGTCTAGTCTCATAACCTCAGATTAGATTTGATTGTTTAAGCTTACCATGGTCCCTACTGTCAATCAGACTATGAAGTAATCAGTTACATTTACTTGACTTCTCTTCACATTTGGTTTGCTTTGATTGTAATATTTGTATTTGTTTTTTACCTATTATCCATTTCATCTTCCCTGACCAATACGGACCTCCCTTCACATTTAGTTTCAGTAGTTTGTTTGGTTTCATTTATTGTTTTGTTTTTTACCTATTCTCCATTTCATCTTCCCTGACCAATACGGACCTCCCTTCACATTTGGTTTCAGTAGTTTGTTTGGTTTCATTTATTGTTTTGTTTTTTACCTATTATCCATTTCATCTTTCTATACCAGTACAGGCCTCTCTTCACATTAGCCCGGGTTGTCTGTCCCATGTCTGCTCCTCTGGGATATTGACTTTCATGTGTTTTTGTGAGATTCAAACAGAATCAGCATGAGACAGGGGCAGATGGAGAAAGCAGAGGTAAATGAGAGCATGTGGAGCTGTGGTTCAGGCCCGAGCAGGAAGTTTATGTTTGATGATGATGATGATGATGATGAAGGCCTCTCCTCTTTGTGTGTGCCACCTGGACTCGGAGGTCACATGGTGCTCTGAGGTCAAATGGTTCGCGGTGGCAAGGCAGTAAAATGAGTCACTTCCTGTTTGAAGGCTACTGTACAGACTGTGATTTATAAGTGGCAGTCAGGGATAAGGAGAGAGCTGTCCTGTGCTGATGCAACCACTGTTTAAGGCAATACAGAAATACATACTGACAGTACTTTTGTCATATTTCCTTCTTTCTCTGTGTAATAAAGCGTATTTGTGGCCACCCAAAAATCCCATTTATTTTTCCCACACACTTTTTGAAAAATCCATATTGTAAATATGTTAAAAGATTGTTGGAGGCTAATCAGCTATGTGGTAACCGGAGTTCATAGCAGAAATATTTTCAGCAAAAAAAATTATGTTAATATAAAAACTGCAAAATATTTGAAAAGCTTTTTCTGTTTACAAGTTTCAGCTACGTTTTT
>JAVQKG010271469.1:0-11613 GCA_036025885.1 Hypseleotris bucephala
TAAGTTCTGTTTTATTGGAGCATTTGATTGTTAAAGCCACAAAATAATTGATTCATTGACTTAAACAGAAATGGCTTCTTATAAAATGTAGTATTGCATCCTATTGTACTTTTGACACAGCCATACTTTGTTCATTTTATTTTGTCTGGAGTAAATTTTGACCTTTAGAAGCAGAAATTAAAATACAAATCTGAATTGCCATATCGCCCAGCCCTAACTATAGTTGCCATCTGGTATTGATAATTTACAAACACTATACACAAATCAACCTCATACAACACTTATGTACCGACTTCCTCGAGTTTGGCATTTTCTGGTCAAACTTCAACACACCACAAACAATTGGCACTGGTGAAATGGAACAATGTCTTTTTTTCTTCTATACAATTCATACAAAAATAAAAAATTAAACTTGCTCCAATGATAGCACATCTTTTTGTTTTTTGTGTGATTTCTCGTGTCCATTTTATTTTGCACAGAGGTAGTGGCTATTTGTAGGTAAAGGGTGAAAATTAAAAATCTCATCTTCTCTCATAGAAAATGTTTTGTTGACCAGAGGAATCTCCAAAAAAGAACAAAATAGAATACTGCGATCACATACAAAAGTAGTCCTTCATTTTGTACATTTTTTTACAGTGTTCGTACTCGATTCGTCTCACGGCTTTTTGATCGTTTTGTGAATTTCTCTAAAGGCATTGAAAGGGGAGTGTTTTGGAAGGAGGGGGTAGTAGTGGTGGGACAGGGGCTAGTCTTTTAAGACAGAGGGTCCACTAAGGGCTCTTCGTCTCCACGTGAGAGCAACTCCTTCTTCTCGTCGGTGCTGGCCAAAGAGTTTCGGCTGTTGTGGGCTCCCATGTACAGAGTGGCATACACGGGGTTGGTGAAGTTAGTGGGCTGAAAGAGACAAAAGATAATATTAGTTTAGAATGATTTGATTTTGCACATACTGAACATAAACGTATAAGTAGGCAGGCTAGGGGAAAGTGTGTCCTAACTTGACTTCAACTTGAATCTGATTGCATTTTCTTAGAACTTTGTTGAAACTGTCTATACCATGTTAAAACATATGTATGTACTTTTAGTTCAGAATCCAACTTTTAAAAGTCACTGGATAGCTATGGAAATAAGACAGTTGACAGAAGTTGCTCTTAAACAGCTTTGCTAAACTGAAAATCTGAAATCTGTAAAAATGTTTTCTGCATTTGGTGCTGAATATCTCTTTCACTTAGCACCACCAAATCTTGGATATATGGAGAATGGTACTACTTAGTTGCACTATCATTTTGTACAATAATTGAGGGCTAATCTCATAAAGAATATTAACAGTATTTAACAAATGTTGCATACAGGGTTAGCCATGTATTTCTTTATTATACTGTATGTTATTTTCCTATTCTACTCAGCTCTACAAACCATGTCCAGCTAACTACATTTGAACCAAGTTGGATGTAGGTTAGCGTTGTACCTTGTCTGGGTCAAGTGTGAAGTCTGCATCTAACAGTTCTCCTGCGTCGTCGTCCGGTTCGCCCTCGTAGATCTTGTAGGCGGGGTTTCCGATCTCAACATTCATGGCTCCGTTGGTCATCCTCTGGTGCTGGAAGCCCTTGGCCCTGGAAGAACATGTACTTTTATATTATTACACTTGTTTTAGCTTGTTAAAACTACTTTCACAGGCTAGAAATAGAAGCATCAAATGACTGTCACCACTGAAGCTGTAACAAGAGCAAACACAGGGACCACACAAACCCAGCATTTATCAATCTTAGGAATCCTTCTTTATGAGTGGCTCTTACACTTGAACAACATATAGATAAGGCCATTAATGTACATATGTCAGGTTAGACTACATTTCACAAATTTAGATTCAGTTTATAAGTTCAACAAACAAAATAAGTTCTGTTTTATTGGAGCATTTGATTGTTAAAGCCACAAAATAACTGATTCATAGACTTAAACAGAAATGGCTTCTTATACATTTCACAAATTTACTGAACTGTAAAAAGTCATATGCCAAATAAATGAAATGAAATAACTTCATTTCATAATTTGTTTTAAGATAGAAATGTGAGTTTAAGTTATTCTGACAAAATGTTGTGTTACAGCATTGGACAAAGATCTGCAGTGAGTTGTAAGAATGTAAAACTTTAAGCTAGAAACTGAACAAGTTCAAATTCTGCCTTACTAACAATCATTATACTATTATTTTTCCTGCAAAAAAACACATTTTGTCAGTATAACTTTGTGAGTAGAACTCTACTTTGTGACATACGACTTTTTACAGTGTGAATTTAAGGTTACATTTTTATTTATAATTTAAGACATTTTTTGTATGAAAAATGTTACTTTCTCGTGTAAAAAGAACACAGCATGACATCACAATAGGGGAACCATTAAGATTCAACTGAACAATCTTATGGAAGGAATCTTGGAATCTCCCTTTTCTTATGTCAGTTTTTCATACCAGAGCTCTGTAAAACTCTGTCATATGTACTTTAAAGGCCGTCTTTGAAATGCTGGGTTTTTATGTGCATTTTATCTATATTCAAAAGAGGCCTCAAACCACAGCACTATACAAAACACCACAAAACGAAGCACAACAGATCTATACATCATACAATAGATCTGCAATATCTCTGTTCAAGAAGATATTAAAGGAGCAAAGTAAGCCACAGTTTTTAGAAATCTATAGAAATGGGCCACAAGACATCACAGTACCAAACACCACACAGAGCAGACACCACTAATGGTAAAGAGCATTGATATAATACAGAAGAATATGCATGTCAATGGAGAGATAGTGTAACCGGTTACCCCGAGCGCCTGGAGCCGGTTTTGACGGGCCGGCTAGACCTGAGGAATAGAAAGTATGTCGGAGAGAAGAGGAAGAAGAGGAAGAAGAGTAAGTCTAATGCCTGTGGTTATGTCTAATCAACTCCAAACTGCTATAAATTCTCTGTCTGGCGGTGGGCGTGTCTTGCCCAGCATATAACAGAGGCAGCCTATACACCAGGTGGAGGTTGAACTACCAACTCCACAGCATGTTAGTCTGGTCAGCAAGACTATTAAGGCCAATTCATACTCCACGAGAAGTGAAAACTTTTTTCTTGAAGGGGGAGCTCCAAGAAAAATATGACATAATTTATTTCTCTGAACTGTAGTTCTAGTTTCGGTGCTCTTATGGCTTGTTCTCGACAAATCAGCTGAGCAGAACTTTTTCAGCAGGGTTTCTATGAACTATGATTAAATAATAAATATTACTGCTTGAAGTCCTTGCCGAAATAAACTTTTTTCATGTTCTTGTAGCCCAAGGTACGAGAACAAAAGTCTTGCATCTTTACTAATGAAATTTGCATGTGAAAATATAGTTCTCTTTGACCAAACTTGACTGTTTATCTGCAGTGGGGCAGGCGTTCTGTGAAGTTTTGTTTCTCTTATTTTCAGTCTACATTTTCATTAGTCCAGAGGCATTTTCTTCTGTGAATGCTGATAGCCTTTTGCCAATGTTTTCTGATTGTTTGCATTTCAGTCAGTTGTATTACAGAGGAATTGAAGGATTGTGTTTTCTATTCTGAATCTAGTTTCAGTATTTCTTGTTAATGTAAACTAATAAAGGCCTTCTGTTAAGTGTCTTACCCTCTCATTCTTCTGCGGTACCACAACAGAGCTCCCACAGCCAACAGGATCAGCAGAAGCAGCAGCAGCACAGGGACCACTATGGAGGCTGTACCTGAAAATGATATCATAAATAGAATATAACATAGGTCTGCATAATTCATTTTAAATAGAAATCACAATTTTTAAGGTTGCAATTAGCAAATCGCTAGGGCAGTTTTTTTGGCAATATAATATCCTCTGCGTAAAACTTAATACGTGGGAAAAGACCTTTTTTTTTACATGTTTCTTACTGTACAGCCATACTACCTCCTTATTATTTAGATAATGCAGAGGGGAAATCGGTAATACAATGGGGAGATCGCAAAGTGAATCACAATCACAATATTGCTTAAGAAAAATGCTATTATTTTTTTCCCAAAATCATTCATCCCTGGGATAAAATACTATAAACATAAAAAAATATATGAATTCAAACTTACGTCCCCCTGTCCCTGGTTCATCACTGGGAGCCATGACTGCACATCTGTGTCCAGTCCAGCCCGGTGAACATCTATAAACATGAAATTAATTATTAGAATATTCAGTAGCACTTAACAGCACAGTAATATTCTGTTAGATAACAATATATTAATTACAGTCCCCAAGTAATTTCTCTGTAATTATCAACCCTAACCATAAATTACTTCAGTTATTGTGTTACCATGTTAAATATATAGCATGAAATTACATGGAAAGTATTTGCGTGTTGTGAGTAAAGTATGACTGAATATTCTTAATAAATGACTATAAGAGGTACTGTTGACATAAGTATGAATGAATTTTCCTCACCTGCAGATTGGGAGCTGAGTGAGAGGGTCTATCAAGCACTGACCATTGGCACAGTATTCATTAGTGTCACACGTGTAACAGCTTGGTTGGACTCTCCCGTTTGAACAACTAAAAACAAAATACAGTATTGAGTTAGTTAGAGATTTCATTTCAGTACATTTTGGCAGTGTGAAATCTGTCAAATTTCAGATTCCAATAAATTAACTAATGACATAAACACAATAAATAATTCATAGAATATAAAAAGGATGGTAGAAAAAAAACGCACAAGTCACATTGTTTTAAGAAGATGCTTTTTTTGCAATGAAATTCAAATGTCAGCTAATCAGTGTCAGTCATTAGTTCTGTCAGTATGTGTTCATTATGCATATAGCCCATGCTTCTGAATGCTAATCTCAAATAAGTTTGAATGTTTAGCAGAATTTTTTCTTCAACATGTTTCAGGACTAAATGCATTGAGTTGCTGCAATGTGAGTTTTTTATCAAATATTTTATAGTTTGTATGATATTTTTGGGCCTTTTTGGCTTAATTTCACAGGAAATCAAGGGAGAAGAGTGGGGATTAATATTCGGCAAAGTATTGTGAACCGAATTTGAACTCGCAACGCTGGGGCAAGCATTGTACGACTGAATATAGGTTTCTAACACCATTCCCTAATCACTAAGCTAAACTGTTGCTCCCGATATTTGCATTTTAAAAAAGAACAGGTTTTTCTAAAAATGTACTGCCTGTGTAAAAATGGTTCAGTATTAACATCTTTAGATCCCTCATACATGCAGCTGAAGTCTCTGGTATTTCCGTAGTTGTTGTTGGGGATACAGCGTCCGTCTCGACAGTAGTGGCACTTGTCGATCTCACACTGGTTTCCTTTGAACTGATGCAGACAGCGACACAGTTTGGACCCATCCGCGCTCTGCAGACAAGTGCCTTGGTTCAGGCAATGGCCCTCACAACCGCCTACAAACACAAACATATGAAAGGTTATAATGAGTGATTTTCAGTATTGAATAAGAGTAGTGCTTTTATATTGTGGATTACTTTAATTTAAGAGCTTTAGTAATTTGGGATATTATAAGGGTGTTCTCTATAAAAAACTACAGCAATAGCAGGATCAAGTTTATGTTTATCTCTGGTTTGGAACTGATTTATTTAGACCTGGTTTACTCTGCGATTACACGTGATTATTAATTTAGTCTTAGTTTACGATGTGTTAGTTGTAGTTGGTTGTTGGGGGACAGCAAATATTTTCTGAGATGGTACTTGGTATTAAATGTTTGTAAAGTATGAGTATTTATAGAAAAATGTATAACTTTATTAAATGATCTTGGTAAAAAAAAAACACCAGGTCTCACAATCAGGTTAGAAAAGAAATAAAACTGAAATGCAACACAGTTGGAAAAAAGGATTAAGCCATTTTTTTTTTCAAACTAGTTGTCTCATTCAAAAAGGATAATGATGATTTTGGATTTTTAGAAAAGGGCGTATTATATTGTATGAGGCAGGATCAACTACCTTCATAGCAGTGGACCATAAATTGTTCGTTTTGTATTGATTGCGAACACTTACTGTACTGGCACTGGTCTCCCAGATACTCTGTTGGGCAGTGGCAGGTGGGCTGGTTGCCCACACTCACGGTGCACTTGCCTCCGTTTTTACAATAATCGTTACATGTTCGAAGGTTACAGCTGGGACCAGTGAACCCTGTCAGGCAGCGACATGTGGGAGAGCCTGGGGGAAAGATACACATTCAAATATAATACATGTTATAAAATACAGGGGGTCATTAAAATAGTGCAACTTCATGTAATGGGAAAAAGCGTATTTGTTAAGTGTCTTCAATTTGATTTGTTAAGATCTGCCATTGATCAATTGATATACAATCTTTGACTCTTGGGAAGAGGCAAATATTGTTTACAGCTAAAAGCCTGTTTATAATACACAACAAACATTGCTAATTTAAGGTACCTCTAACAAAGCTCAAATGCTGAAGCTGTAAGTTTAGGATAAGCTGAACTCTGTTAACTTGCTTAGTATTAACTTCAGAAAATTAAAAACAAAAACAGATTGTCTTGTTTGGGCTCTTTGCCTATTGTCCATCCAGGCGAGTGTTAGTTTGTGTATATATCTGACCTGTAGGTGAAGGAGTACATGTGCCTCCGTTCTTGCAGTAGTCTCGACACTGATCGATCTCACAGCGGTCTCCTCTGTAGTTGGGCTGACAGCGACACTTGGGCTGTTTGTAAGCATTCAGGAAACAACTGCCTCCATTCAGACACTGTACCAGGCACGGACCACTGGGGGGCGCTGGGGAGGAGACACCATGAATATCAGAAGTTACTAGCCACTTACCATTTTTGCTAGCCACAGTTGAGGTTTTGAAAAGCTTTACAATAATGTGCTAAAATTGGGCTTTAGCATTTTTAACAATGTTTTTTTTTGGTCACACAAATTTAGAAAACAAATTTATTTAGAGATACATTGCTGTGGCTTCAAGTTAGCAACTATCTTTCCCTGGTTTAAGTCAACAAACCTGATATCTCACTCACTGACTTGACAGACAGTATGATGAGGCAGAAAGATGTGAGCAGCCTCTACTGAAATTATGAGTTATTATTATGGGAACACACTATCATTTAATAAAAAGTATCCAAAGGTATACAAGTGACTTTTAATGGAAAAGACTAGTGTATACTGTATGGTAGTGTATATTACTTGGCATTTTATAAACAAATCAGATTAAACTTAAAGAATTACATATTTGCTCAGTGCTAGATGTAGGAATTTAAAGTGTGTTTACTCACAGACTGGTGATAGTGTTGGTGTAGGCAGCTCCACACATGTGCCATTGTCCAGAGTTCGACCGTTTGGACACGTGCAGACCGGTCCACTAGGGCTCAGCAAACACAACCACTCACACTTCTTCCTGTCGCACGGATTAGTCACTGAAAAGACAGAAGATTGAAATGTGTAATTTCTACTTCAAAACAAACATAATAAAACAATAGCAACAATTTAAAGTATAACACAAAAAAGATACAAATTTCCTGACTTTTCAAAACTAAACTCAAAAAATAGGTGAGGTATGTAGGTAGAATTACATTAAAACTACCGTATTCTTTATTAGAAGTACAACTTAACAAAAGGTATGACAGTAAATGATAGATATTTTAATGTGCACTCACTCTCAGGTTGTTTGTAGCGATGATACAAGACCAGATCCGTGGCGTGGTTCATTCCTGTTGTGAGATTCTCAATGGGACCTTTTCCAAATTTATTGACTCTGAAGACATAGTTATTGATGTAGGTCACGCCATAAATGTAGTCCTCAAAGACATCAATGCTGAAGGGCTGGTGCAGTTCTGAGGGGAAAGAGAGAAAGATGTGTGTTGCATAAATTTACTTTAGAGGAATATTCAAACACCAACCTAAGTGGAAAAGTTTGTTTTAAATAATAAAAACTCAACTGTTCTTGATACTGCTCACAGCGACCACAGCGTCACTACCATTCAGTCTGACACTCCCGATGACAGACAGTTTAGCATCAGCCCAGTACAGACGTTCATTAAAGTAGTCCACAGCTAAACCTGTAAGAGACAAAGAACAGTATGGATGTGTGTTGCTGTAACATGCTGGGAGTATATAATACAGAATACAAATGTGATCAATCCATTTTTATGACTAAACAAGTAAACTGAGTAAACTCAAAGAACACAAATATAAAACACATTTTAATATTGTAATAATGAAAAGGGTTATAATTTTCATGACAATGTACTGTACGTGTAATATACAAAAAAGATGGCTTACTATTTTATCATTATTCAATATTTAAGGGGAAAGAAGGTTGGCAATTAAAGATAAGATGAGCACACTTCCACAATTTGTTGGGGTTGACTGATGTGTCTTACCTGTTGGCCACTGGATGTTCTTCTCCACCACAGTCTCTCTCATGGTACCGTCCATTGCTGCTGTTTCGATCTTAGGATGGTTTCCCCAGTCGGCCCAATACATTTTCCTGTTCAAAAACAAAACTATTCTTCATCTATTGCTGCTAAAATATAATCTGTTTTAGTAACTCTGTATTAGCACCCACCCTCTCTGTGGATCCACCACGATGGCGTATGGCTCGTCGATCATGCCTGAGATCAGAGTCTTGCGGTGACGTCCTCCGCTGAGCTGGGCCACCTCTATCACATCTCGCCCTGAGTCCGTCCAGTACAAGTTACCAGCCACCCAGTCCACAGCTATACCACGGGGCATCTTCAGGTCAGGAATCTAATACAAGAACAAGAATTGTGATCTTTTTCATATTTATACAGAGTTGTAGCTGCATAACTTGTCTGTACTTAAACATTTACATTGACTACAGCTGTTCCAATTTTCCTTAATGCACATTGCTTTATTTATGCCATGACAGCAATAGTCATAGTATTTAGGTCGAATACGTATTCAGGACACTGAATTTGATGTACACATATTTAGATGGGTTGGAAAGTGAAAAGTAAAATTTTTGGTTTACAAAGAATAGAAAAAAAAAGAGAAAAGTTTTGATGAGCAAAAGTTCTTTGGCAATTATAGGGTTCTTTGGCAATTACTGTATAGGCAATAGTAATAATGCTTGTACGATTATTTTAGCCAGATGTGCAGAAGATAGTTTAGAATCACATGGGCTTAAGCAGCAGAGGACCAGATTGTTTATTTAAGATGGATGTATATTTGGCTAAACATTAGTGAAAATCAACAAATTAACTCTCTTTCAATAGTTTTTTTCATAAAACTCTGTAGTGCTTTGGTAACTTTAGTAACTTTTATAAGTTATCATACCTCTAAGTTGGAGACTCTGGCCTCGGTTTGGCGTCGGTTGCGGTTACTGTTTGGTGAGTTTGGTGAGTTAGGTGACAGGGGCAGGTCGTAGGAGGAGATGCGGCCCGTGTGCCAGTTGGTCCAGTAAACGCGGTTAGTTTTGATGTGAACGTCCATAGCATCGATTCGAACGTTAGCGTCTCCCTGAAAGATCTGCTCGTATCTCCAGCTCGGCATCCCGGGATCCAGACTACGGATCTCATTATCGTCCGCGATGTACAAGACCTGACGGAGAGCTAAGAGAGAGAGGAAGTGATAGATTACACACATAAGCCCATTGGACTAAACAGCAAGCCTTATTCTAATTAATGTGCAAAATGTATGTGGCCAGCTGCAACTAACTCTTTTCCTATTCTAAAAAAAGATGTTAGTCTGGTCTCTTGTTGATTGCGTTCAATTTCAGGGGGCACAGTTTACCGATGTATTGGATCAGAAATGCCAGACATGATGCTAATAAGCCACCTAATGCATGCACACGGCTTGCAGTTACCAAGTTTGTACAGGATATGACACTGTCTACAAAACACACCACCTTGCACTTTTAAATACATCAGACATCACTAAATATCACTGTAAGCAAACACATACTGTATATTACAAAATCGTATGTAATGTCATTTGGTTGTGGAGTATGTATGCCTGGAAGAAGGTGATTATCCATATGTTGGTAACTAAACTAACTTAAATAATGCAACACTGCCATAGAAGATGTACTTACTGTCGGCCTTGCACGTGTCATTGATCCTGCTGAAGTACTTGTGGCAGCTGCACTTGTACGAGCCCTTGGTGTTGTTACAGATGTGCGAACACACTCCAAACTCACTGCACTCATTCTTGTCTGTGAACAAAAACACAGACTGTTAGATAAAAGATCGAAAACCTTGGTTTAGTCACAGTTTAGACCAATTTTAGCCCTTGTTTAGTGCTTGTAGGGATGGGACAACATACAATAATATTGTTTATTGCAATAAAAACAGTGAGAATTAATTTATCTTGGCTATTTTTTAAGATAATGATCATCGTTCATTGCAATAATTGTAATTTATTTGCACCTCAATGCCTTTTAGACCTGACTGGGAACAGATAATTTATTTATTTTAAAGTAGCCTTGTAGGCATCTTTTAATTATTGTGATATTATTGTTAGTCCTGTTCAGCTCTGGTTTAGACCTTGTGTAATCCAGTTTAGTCCCATTTTAGATCCTTTTAGACCTGATTTAGTCTTGGTTTAGATCTCATTCAGTCCATGTTGTGATTTGGTTGTGTTTTAGAGATGTGAGCTCTACCTTGACATCGGTTAGGTCCGCTAGTGGTGAAGCCGTGTTTACAGGAGCAGAAGGAGTCGGTGCCGTTGACGACACAGTGAGCCTCGTCCCCGTCTCCACAAACTGTACTGTTACTATGACAATCATTCAACACAGAATCTGGGAGGAGAAGAACACATTCATTCAATATGAGAAAAAATATAGACACAGCCATTGCCAATTAATGATAGGTAAGTTGATGACAGATACGTTGACTTCTAATCGGGTATGAAGGTTTGATTTTGACATTGTTTAAAACTTATTAACTAAGATAAAAATCTGCAACACTTTCTTCAGACTTACCTGGTTAAATCCTGGTTTTGACGTGGTACAGTCCCCATTTTTACCTTGTTTAGACTTTAAGACCAGATTTGGTTTATCTTTACCTTATATAACAAAATACTCTAAGGTGCTAGAGAGCCGCATGTGGCTCAAAAACTGGTTGCCTATGTCTGCTCTACACAAAACCCACACTTTTGAGTCAGTCTGAAGCCTCTGGGGTTAGGTGGTCCATGATTGTTTTCTCCTTGACAAAGTGGTTTTTGGTTGGAAAAAGTTTGACTTAGAGAAACTACTACAGACCTTTCTTGTTACAGTTGATCTCGTCCGAGCCGTAGTCCTCACAGTCGTTAAAGTAGTTACAGAGGAGGTTGTTACTGATACAACGACTGTTTGAACACTGGAACTCATCCTTGTGACAGGTGGGAGGAGAGGGAGGCACTACAAGAGAAATATAAAACATCAGTATTAAAACAGCATTGACCAACTACTACTATTTTCATTAACAGGTTGTCGCAGCCTTTTATGCAGATATGACAGCAAAAACTGGTAACACTTTAGAATAACTCACACTAGTAAGCATTTGTTAAGCATTTATAAAGTATTATTTAAGCGTTGGTAAACAGTTTAAAGATCATTTACAAAGCATTACTTCAACATTATTAAACACCTTTGAGTTATAAATAAATACTGTTATTAATGGTTAAATTCCTAAGTTATAACT
>JAVQKG010271495.1:0-17249 GCA_036025885.1 Hypseleotris bucephala
ACACACATTTTTTTAAGCAGAAGGGAATGTTAAATTACTAAGTTTGTGCTCAAAACTTAAAAACGTGCTTTCAATTAAAGATAGAATTCTACTTCGATACAACCAAAGATATAAGATAAGATATACTTAGATACAAGCAAAGAGGACTTATAGTGAATCAAAATTGGTCAACTCAGCAAGTGGTCCTTCTCCACAATAATTAACCATTGTCTGGACACCTTTGATCTAGTGCTACTGTCAGTTGGTACAGTTTCAGTATTTAAAGCTGCAGTCTGGAAATAATAAATTGTTGACCATTGTTTGACCAATAGTAGTTGAGTTTTACTTTAGTCTCACCCTTGCCTTTATAAAAACATCAAATCAGTATTGCTGGGCTGCCACATTGCTCAAAATTAAACTATTATTTAGTTGAGGGACTAAAGTGACATTTTAATTATGACAGGACATAAAACAAGAGGATCATATAGTTTACCATTTTAAAAGCAACCTTATTTAAGAAAAGCTCGACTATATTGTTCAGATCACCTAAAGATTTTGTGGAGGATTCAAATAACGTAACAGTGTTTCAAATGTGGTATAAACCCACACATTTTAACTGTTCTGTGTATAGGCCCTGTGATGCAGCTGAGGCCCCGCTGCATCAGAGAGCCCATTGTCAGCCACAAAAGGACGTCCAGAGAAAGAGGAGGAGGAGCAGGAGGAGAGAAGGGATGAAGGAGAACATCCAGCCACAGCAGAGTTTGAGGTAAACTGTTTTGTGATTCATGTACCTGGATTTTTTTATATTTAGTCCTGCAGTTTCCAATAATATTAATTGTAAAAAAAAAGCCGACCTAAATAAACCTTAATTAATTCCAGATCCAAGACTTGCGCCAGACCTGGTCCTAGAGATGGAGCCATAGACCTCCCCCGGAGAGTAGAGCCGCACTGGGCCAAGGTCAAAGAGGCTGTGGTCAAAAGAACCTCCCTGTGTAAACCGGACCACAACCAGACCAAGAACCAGACTGTAGCTAGGACTGAGGTTAGACTAATGACACCAAAACTCTAATACTATGACGCAAACTTGGTGGAGGTTGTTCATTTTATTTTCCATCTTAAAGTGACCGGTTAAAGCTGTAGTCTGGTAGGTTTTCTCAAAGGGAAATGTTAAAATTGACTTATTTTGTGATGTCATTTTTAATGTTTTACTTCGTCCCTCACCTGGCCTGTATTGACTGTATTTCAGGCTGAGTCCCGCTATAAGCCTGAGAGACGGAAGAGAAAAGTGCCTCGCTCTGCTGTCAGAGGTGAGCTGATGTTACTAATGAGTTACAGTACATTTACTCAGTTACATTTACTGATACTTTAGTAACTTTTTTAATTACTTATATTTCTAAGAGTAGTTTTAATTCACTATTCATTTACTTTTTACTTTTGTGTAATATCATTTTGAAGTAACTATACCACCTCTGGTTTCAGGTCTGCTGCGTCTGTCTATTCATCGAGACCAGGACCTCATCTACCTTCACAGTAAGAAAACACCAGGGATTCACAAACAAATCAAATCAGAATCACAATTTTAACGGTTGCAGTCAACAAAATCCAAAGGCTACATTTTTAGGCAATATGTGGCCAGATTAAACAACAATACTTACTAAAGGGTTTCATTTTATAATAACTCAATATCTGTGCACAGTTCAGCAGGCCCAGGGACTGAGTGGACATGAGAATGCTTCATGTGGTTTCTATGTCCAGGTAAACATCAGCAGACCTGTCACAAAAATGACTGTATTGACTTAACATTCAATATATGAAAATGAATAAAGATACAGTGGGTGTGTTTGTGTGGCCTGTGTGTTTGTGTGTCTGTGTCTTTAGTTGTCATTTACCTCTGACTCCGAGACCACCTCCAGGACCCAGACCATCAGGAGCAGCAGACCCACATTCAATCAGAAATTCACTTTGTAAGTCTTAATTAAGGGTTCATAATATTGTATACAACAGTTTTGGTGTTGGTGAAGTTGGTATTATTAATGTAAAAGTGTTGTAAGAAACGATACAGTAAAGTCATAATTTCATTTGGTTCAGTTTTGATGGTTTGATTAAGAACACATTTAGTACAAAAAAAGCTGAAAAAAACTTGTACTTGTGACCGTTTTCTTCAATATCCAGATTTCTTGTTAAGCTGTGTGAATAACTGTGATTCTTTGTGTTTTACTTCATAGGTGTGCGCCAACTCATGCCCACTCAAGACTTCTTCTGTCTGGGATGAGGGCATCTTCTGTCAGGTAAAAAAAATTACAAAAAATACAATGTGCAAACCATAGCAAATCACTTAGACTCCTAACCTGCATTTCAGCTCTTGATTGCAACCTTACTGTACTAAACAGTTTGATATACTTTTCCAAAACAATTTTATCTGAAAAAGTGGCACAAAAGTGAATTTATGTTGCTCATTATTATAACAGCAGTGGGCACAAAAACAAAAAAGATTTATTATGTTTAAAAGTTTTCATACACTTTCCTTTGAATTTTTCCTGTCTCTTCTAGGCCCGGACACAGTCATCTGATTGGCTGCATGAGTTTTGGAGTCAGCGCTCTGCTCTCAAAGGTATTTTGACATTTTATTGTTCCTTCCTGATTCTCATCACTTGATTTACTTTATTTTGTGTCAATATTTTGTAGCCGGTGAGTGGATGGTTCCACCTCTTGAGCCGAAAATTTGGGCGAAGTAAACATCTAAGAATGACAGCGATGCAGAAACTGGAAGCAGGTGAGGACACATCTTTTTTTGGGGGGGTCTAGATCACTACGTCAAACTTTTTACACCAAGTACCAGCTCAGAAAATATTTGACTTTCCAAGGATCCCTTTATTGAATTGAAAGACTCAACCTGCCCTATATCAAGACTACCAAACCAAGTATGAGCTAGGAATAGGTCAGGTCTAAACTTGGATTAAATGAGGTCTAAACCAGGACTATACCAAGACTGAACAAAACTAAATTGTACCTCTAGAAAAAAAATGAGTACCACCATTGATAGCCATACCGCAATTTGAGAACCACTTGTCTAGATTTTTGTCACGTCTGCTGTTTTTTTTTTTTTGATAAGCTACTAAAATGCCAAAGTACTAAAACTGTGTTACTAAATATCCCATATCGCCCTCCATATTTGCACAATGCTAGCTTATCACTGACATCCTGTTGGCTATATGTGCTCTGACAAAACAAAACCACTGCTTTGTTTCATAATAATGATGCCAAATACACAGTGGCTTCCTCACACTAACCTCTGCTTGGCCTCCTCTGTTAACATTTGAATGATGCTGTTTTGACACATCGTAAAATAAAGGAAATGAAGGGAAAAATGGCAGGGGAACAATAGAGAAGATAAACTAATTACTATTAAAATGAGTTTTTAGTTTACTTTATTTGTTTTGCCTTAAGACTACAGATATCAGTGTGCTTATATAATCTTTTCTTACAAAACACACAAAACAATATGTATTTAATATAAATGATAATAATGCAAATAGGATAAAATTCATTCATTCATTCACTCCTCAGTCACACCTCCTGACCACCACAATCGAACAGTCACACTAACATATTCACACATTGCTCAGTCCGGGAATCGAACCAGCGACCATCCTCCATTTTTTTGTGGGCAAATTTTTACCTACTTCACCACTACCCCACTACCACTGCCCCATTTTATTGCTGTATCCCCTATAGTTGACATCTGAGTATTTGAGGAAAGAGCCTTAGTTCTCAGTATGGGACCCTGTTGTCATGGAAATAGGTGGCTAAAGCTTCAGTCACATGACTTCACTCATGACTCCACCAGCCTGATGTCACACTTAGAAAAAAGCACACACACATTCAGACCGAATCAAAGGAGAAGGGACAGATGCTGTGGCGGCCTGGCTTGTCTATGCGATGAGTAATCCAGTGCTTTAAGCTCGATCCTCTCTGCTCTTCTTCAAGTCCAGACTATTTCTTTGCATGACATTCGGACTTTAACATCCCCACTATTACAGACTTTTTCAGGACTGATTGCTCTCTGGTCTTCCTCAAGTACCAATTATTTCTCTGCATGACATGGACTATAGTATCCCCATTTTTACTGACTTTTTGGGGGACTTTTAATCTGCCTTTTCCTGGATGCTCTCTGCAATTCTAGGATGTGTTGAAGCCAGCTTTCCGTGAAGACTTTAGTGTCCAGACTATTTCTCTGCATGACACTTGGACAAAACATCCCAAATTACAGACTTTTGGGGGACGTTTTTGCTGCCTTTCCTGGATGCTCTGTGCTCTTCTACATTGTGCTGGAGCTGGCTTTGCAGAGTGTCCAGACTATTTATTCTGCATGACACTTGGACTAAACATCCCCATTTTTATGGAATTTTTAGGGGACTTTTAAGAAGACTTTTTGGGGGACTTTTAGGCTGCCTCTCCTGGATGCTTTTCTGGACTGTGTTGAAGCCAGCTTTCCGTGAAGACTTTACAGAGTGTCCAGACTATTTCTCTCCATGACATTTGGACTATAACATCCCCACCCTTACTGTCTTTTTAGGGGACTCTTTGACGGACTTTTAAGCTGCCTCTTCTTGGTGCACTGTGCTCTTCTTTCCGTGTAGACTTTGCACAGGGTCCTTAAATACAGCTTAGGTTAACATTACAGTTAAAATGTTTTGGAGAAATGTGATGTGGCCCTTTGAAGGTGCATTCAAAGACACTGATGATGATGGTTTTCTACTCACAGCCGAACACACCATTAACACTATCTCCAAAACAGAGCCTGGTTTAGCATCTACGGATGGGAGCGGTGTACCTGAGGAAAATGCTAATGCTGGCTATACATCAACTCTTGGCAACTCCAATGTTAGGTCCAGCGCTAATTCCAATGCTAACCCAGTGAAAGCAGAAAGCAGCAGTCTAAAGGTAAGTCAGTGTTTTTGTTTGTCATATGCTTTTGTTCTTGTCTCTGATTGGTGGATGAAACTGAAACCTTAATTTTGATTGGCAGAGACAATAACTCTTGCTTCCTGTCAGTCACTTTCTATTAGCTTCAATGTCACTTTGCAGATCCACTCAGCAGCAACGGACCAGGGCAACATCCAGTTTACTCAGAGCCTCATCAAAGTTTCACACACGTTTATGAATATTTTAGCTTCTCTCACAAACATAATGGATCGTAAAAACATGCGTGTGCTCTCTGTCCCACTTTAGTGAGTTATGGCCAGTCTTTATGTGATTGAGTCAGGACCAAAAGCAGTAGACCCCTTAAAATGTTTGTCCTATGGAATGTTCAGTATATAACAGAATGGAGGCAAAAGTGACTTGACTATAAAGTAGAATTTGTGGTGATGGATAGAATAATTCTGAGCATACAATGGAAAAACTATTGTGGTCATCAACATTTCTGTAAGGACCTCACCTGTCCAGTAAAACCTACAATTAAGAATTTTGCAACCAGCCAAAATGCTAACTGTGTACTAATGTGTGCATTGCATAAACATACAGGTACATTTACTAAATCTCTGACATCACCTATATGTAGCAGAGTGGTTGTCATTGCCAAAACCATCTTAATATAATGTGGCTGTATTATACATTTTGATATAGTCATTGCTGTGTGTACAGACCCCACGTACATAATGTTTAGTAGCCTATGCCACAAACAAAATAATCATTGTAATATAATGCAATTTGCCACAGTTGCTGTATCGACCCTATCTGATCCCTATTGGTGCACCCTTAGTCATATCGTGTGTAGATGCAAGAGTGAATAGTTTTCTGTCTCTGTGTCACCCCTACGACTACCTGGCCATCGTCCAAGGTGTACTCTAGTTTCTGAGAATTGCTATAGTCACCTGGCATTAATGGGAATAAGCAGCAGATAATGAATGAATTGCACCAAGGGCTGAGAACTAAGTAGTACTATATATGAGAACCAGGGACTATGCAGAACTCAGGCCTGAAGACCACAGTGTTAGTCACAGGAAGAGACTTATCGACAGGAAGCAGGTTGTGTTTGTGTCCGAATGACTTCCTTTTTCCCAATAAAACCCCTCTCCTGCCTGGACAGACCCTTAGTGTGGTCTCTGGGAATAACATGCTTCATTGGGATCATAGTCTGGGTTTACATATCTATAGAAATTTGTATAGAAGCTTCACTGTGCGTTTTAGACAATGGAGGGTCAAGGTGGTCTCAATCTAGCTGTTGAGTGTGGATTTTGGAGGCATAGGTTGTAGTCTACTTCCCTGGATTTATGTTTTTAAAATCCGGTTTTAATCCTGGTTTATTCCGAGATGCACACCATTCATCGTTTGTGTCGGACCTGCATTGAACATACATTGCCTCAGGTTTGGATTTACACACAATAATTATTACATATCTAATTATTGTCATTCAGTGTGTCTATTAGCCACTCTTTGTCAGCTCTTCAGAAGTAGCTTGTTGCTTGCTCAGGGTGTATTTCTAACAATAATAATAGATTCACGCAATGACGATAAAAGCATCTTCATCCAGGGTTGTTGTCCTGATTTCAATTGCCATTAAACATGTTAAGAAAGAAATGACTGCTGTACAAACTGAAATATTTATAGTTTGTTTCTGTAATTGTAGAAGTGACATACAGTAAGTGTCATCTGTGTGATTCTCAGAGAGGCTTCTAATATTGACATTAGTTGTTGTTTTACACTTGAACATGTTTGCTTGGTACACTGGAATGAATGTTTTCTTGAATTTGAAAAAGGTTTCAAATGGATTGAGAAACAGAGTCCATTTTTCCATTAAACATTGCTGTGTATCCCTGGGGTTCTGCGCCCTGTCGCCTTGTCCGTGAAGCTGTAGCCAATCAGAAAGCATGTAGCATGTGTTATTCATGTCCGGTGAGTGTGGGGCGAGGGACAGAGTATATTTAAAGAACAAGGTAAATGTTTGATGAGCTGTGTTTCCCTGGAGCCTGTCTCTGCTGCTTCGACATTCACACTTTTAGTAGAGTTTATTAAAAACCCAGGACATGGGATAACACCAAGACTCACACGGTCACACCACATACACCAGGACTTCTGCTGCTAGACAAGTCCGCTAGAATTTAGGACGTGTCGACAAAAAACTACTGAAATCTTTTTGTGGCTCTGTGTGTTAGAGCTGCACGATATGAAAGAAAAATGCAATATTCGATAACCATGTTGAATATTGTGATATTATTGCGATATTTTGATGCAAGTTCATTTGAGCAAAGCTAATATCTAAATTGCTTCAAATTCAAAATGAAGACCGTATAGAAATAATGACTAAAATATTACTTTTAAATGCATAATTTTTGGTCACAACAGATTTTTATTCCAGGTACTGATGTAAAATGATAATTATGTTAAGTGTAAATCGTTGTCAGATTTAACTATTTTCTTGTGCGATAATTTAAGAATGTTTGCGATGTTGCGTTCATTAATATTGCGATTACGATAATTTTGCGATATATACTGTGTGTGTGTTTTTGTGTTTGCTATCATAGTTGATTTGAAACAGTATTTGGTTTTCACTGTATGTCCATAGCTTATTGTTCTTCTGCTTCATCATAAAAGTGTGTTAATCAAATGTCTTCAAAGTGTTACAATATTGATTATATTTGCAGTTCACATTAGAAATCAAGACGATTTTTTGTATCTTCATATGTCTGTTCTGTCTGTGATCACTTGTCCACTGCCCTGTGCTTCAGAGCCACTCCACATTTAATGTTTCAGTGAATTATTGACGTCCTTTTTTTCTCACTTGAATAAACATGTCACACACACTTTAGTCTACAGCCTCTTCAGACCAGAGCAGGAGCAGACTTTCCACAATTGGACAGGAACAAGACATCCAGTCAAATACGATGACTTAAAGGTGTAGTCTGTAACTTTTCAAAAATAAAAAAAGTATAGAAATGTAAGAAATGCCATACCTGACCCTGTTCTATGATGTAAAGTATCTGTCATATTTATTATTTTAGTCTTTCCGCTGGCCTTTATAACAACATCAATTTACAGTTGTGGGGTACTAATTTGACAAATTATATTTAAGTTTCCTTTTAGCCCCTCCGCTGGCCTAAACTGATTACATACACCCTACTTTACATAATATAACTGGGTCCAATAGTCAGTTTTAAGCATATTTCAATTTTAATATGGAACGTTTTTTTATTTCAGGAAAGCTACGGACTACACCTTTAATATTACAGCACATTAAAAAAAAAACTTGTCAAAAACACACAGAAATAGTGTTTTTCTTGTCCCTTTCACTGTTGGCTATTGACTCCATTGTCCAGAATAAAGGCCCAGTAGGAGCTGATGAAGAGTGCTCTCTGTCCCCATAGAAACCACACAAGTATCTGCTGTAACCTTTGGAGAGGCAGCCCCACAATGACCCTGTCAGACAAGTCCCAGGGCCACAAAGAGCAGCCTGTCAGTCAGCACCCAGGGCAAAACCACGGCTTCGGGCCATAAGACATCTATGCTTGGGGCTTAGTTGAAAAGTTCAAGCAGCATCACTATTTTATTACAGCTGTCTCGTATGGTGTTATCCAGAAATGTGACCCCAATAGCTGTGCTTTTAAGGAAAAAATATAATAAAACGTCCTATTGGAAAACAGAAGTTGGTTATAAAATCAAAGTTCAGAGCATGTAGAAAATATATACTTTCCTTTTAAAATTCTTTGATATGTAAACTAAAATATTCTTCCTTTTTTTTTCTTTTTTTCAGATCAGCGTTGCCCGAGGTCCAGATGGATTTGGCTTCACCATTTCGTCTGACTGCCCAGTCCGAGTTCAGGACGTAGACATAGGTAAGACTTGACCACTCATATCCTCTTTACTAATAAACAGAGGTAGAAAAATGACAAAAAAATAAGTTAAGCCAATCGTAACCATGTTGTGAAATGTTCCATATTTCACTAACCGTACTTTGAGAAAATGCTGACTTAAGTTGATATCCTATTTATTTACATTCTGTCCTATATTGCCCTGTGTATTCAGTATATTATATTTGCCCCATATACACTTTTTAGTAATAGCTAAGCCCTCTCTTTTTTTAGGAGGCCCTGCACATTCAGCCGGTCTGCGTCACGGTGATGCACTGCTGCAGCTCAATGGTGTATCCGTGGAAACATGGGGCTGTGGTCAACTCGCTCACGCAATCAGGTGAGAAATGTATAGCTTAGGATACATAATATTACAAATTAAAAACAATCTTATTCCAATAAACAATGCATACTCTCTAAGTTAAGTTAAGTTAAGTTAAGTTGCTCACCAATCTCCAGCATTATTATTGATAGTAGATGTGATTTTATTTTTTCAGAAGCTGTCCAGTCCACATCTCGCTGGTGGTCTGGCGACTCTCACCTGAGACCACACCTGAGATATGGCCCCGCCCACATCCACAGGTAAGCGCTGATTTAGTTACTCTCTGATTCCCTGTGCAAACCCAGCAATTATGTCTGACAAGAATGAGCTAAGAAAATACTTCTAATTTAAATTTTTGGCCCTTTTAGTAAAGAAATTGTGTTATTCCTCCACCATTAATATCTGTGTTTAGGAGGAGACAAAGAAGAAGCTGCTGTCTGGGCCTTCTAACAGGAGGAGGGGCCAGAAGTCACTATGGAGGCGGAGCCAGGATAAAGGGGTGGAGCCTAACCCTGCCATGTCTTTACACTATATAACCCACTCCAATCAAATCAGCCCCGAAGAGCCAAACCCACCTCTGACCAGGGCTATGTTAACTGGGTTCAATGGAGAAGACTACATCATTCTGTCTCCCATTGATCACAGCTTGACGACCGGCCGAGCCACTACTATCGGTATGAACCAACAACCTACTGCTAAAGACATACATTTTCACAAGAAAGCGTTCGGCCTGCAACCAGAGGGTCACTGGTTCGAATCCCCACCAGAGCACATACTGTTGTTGTGTCCATGGGCAAGACACTTAACCCACAATGCCTATGTATGAATGTGGTTGTGTGATTGGTGTTTCTTGATGCACAATGGTGGCTCTGTCAATGTGCCCCGGGGCAGCTGTGGCTGTAGAATTAGTTTACCACCATCAATGTGTGAATGTGTATTGGATAATGGATGTAATTGTAAAGCACTTTAGATATCTTGAAAGGCTACGTTTTGACTTTACACAGTCTACACCTTATGCTTTCATTTTCTTAATTGATCTTTTTTATGCTTTTTCTATGCACATAATGGCTATATATTGGTACAAAAAAATACACACTTTCATTTTGATTCACTTCACATACAAGAAAAATGCAGACATCTGATTCAGGCTAAAAAGACATAGGCCATTATTTTAAGAATGTCTTGTGAACTTTAAATTTATCAAACAGCTCATCCTATAAAGATAATTTGATCATTTGAATCTTGCTGTGTGTTTCTAGGCCGTTGGTACCATCCTCCCGCCACTTCTCGGCCCACATACACATCTGCCACTCTACCGCCCTCTGTGGCCAAGACCTGCTATGGCGACTACCAGAACTGCACCATAGTCCAGTCACATGCCTGCAGTTCTGAACCAGGCTCCATTTCACCTAAAACACTAATCTTCCCAATACACCTCAAGGTAAGACTTAAACAAACAAGGCTAAAACTACACTAGGTGTGTGATATGGCAATAAAATCTTTATCTTTCATTTTTATGCTGTAGTAGAATGTATATGTAGCCTACTATGTTGTTCTTGTCCAGCCCATAGACCTGTGTAGTCCAGGCAGAAATCTGGTAATGTCCGAAGACCTGATCCTGCACCAACCTGACCTGCTTCCAGCCAAGGTACTGTTACAAATCAGGACTGGGGGTGTAATTTTGACTTAGTTCATTGTGATGTTATCTTGCCAGTTTTAACCATATGAAGCAGCAGTTTGTTTAGAAAAAAACAGAATTGAGGCTGGTTTGTCAGTGACATAAAAAGAGGGAGATTCAATAGACAACTTCATTGACAACAGTGGGTCAACAGTCTTTGTTTCGTTCATATTGTAGGTGACAGTGATGGTCTACAATGATCTGCTGCTTTTCACTAAAGAAGATGAGATCGGGCGATACAACATACTTCAGACTCCAGTGTATTTGGATTCAGTGTCTCTCATTGAAGGTAGCCACCAAACACCACCTGCCAAATACTGTTCAACTTCATAGGCCCTAATAATTGTTTGTAAAAGTTAAAGCAAAAGTGAAGTGGGCTGGAGTATATTTTTATGGACAAAACAGCATTAGCTGCTAAATATTGCAAACTATGAATAAACTTGGGTAACTGACCACATATCAATCAGCTATATGGAAGTAATGTCAGAGCCTTGAAAACATTAGCAACTGTGCCATCAGTTAGCTAGTTTATTTAACGTTGCAATTACCATACATAGACCACTATAAAAATCTTAGTTCATTATCAAATCGTAATGCTAATAATTAAAAATATGTTTAATAAATATTTAATTCACACTGTTTTTCTAGCCAAGCTCTGACATTACATTCATCAAGCAGATATATTCTTTTCCAAAATTGGCTAGTTTATTCATATTTTGCAATATTTGGTGGCTAAAGGTCTTTTCTAGGCTCTATTTGTTGATTTTTTTTGTCTCTTACCTAAATATTTCAGTGAGTTCGAAGCCACTGCACCTGTTTTTCATCAGAACGGCTCGAGGCACAGTTCAGTTCAGTCTGGAAGCCTACAGTCTGCAGCAGAAGCACCGCCTCAGCATCTGTCTCCATGACAACATGCAGCAGCTTCTTTCAATGGAGACCCAGCACCTGTCTCTCCATGACAACATCCCGCCTCCCATCACCACGGAGACTAGACGGGTATAATTCTGCTTAAAAATAACTTACTACTACTGTGTCACATACGGAGCACACAATCCATCTTACATATGCAAACCAAGAAACATAAGAATTACAAGTAGCGGTCTGGAGTTGTCTTTTAATACTTTGAACTAAAATATAAGAATAGCTGTGTGTTAAAAATGAAAAAATAAAACATCAGCTTCCTTACAATATTACTGATCAATAAGATTAACAATTTTTCAACCAATCAGAGTACTCCTGTCCTATGGAAGTTTGTGATCAGTTAAGCAAACCAATCCCAGGCTCTAAAAAAACCCCCAAATTTTCAACTTTCATTTTGCTCAAATACAAGCAAGAAAAATCCGGTAGTGCAGTTTTTAGGTGGTTAAATTCTTATGACACACACAATATTGACATTATTTTTATTCGAATATGATTTATAACTGAACAATCATTTTCACATTCTTTGTTTGTCCACAGCAGAGGGACCGCCCTTTAGACCTGCTGGCTCCGCCCTCTGACCCGCCCTCATACTTCTGTAGTCCAGTCCACAGTCCAGTCTACAGTCCGGTCCAAAGTCCTCTCGAGAGCCTAGTCCAGAGTCCAGCCTGTAGTCCGGTTTGGAAGCAGCGCAGCCCCGAGAAATGGAAACAGGCGGAAGGAGAGGACGCACCTGAAGTTTCGGAGGGACGTGGCTCTATGATAAGCTCCACCCACTCCGAGCGGACAGCAGATAGTGATGATGAGAAGCTTAGACTGGGGCTTGGTTTCAAATCAGGTAAGTCCTATATTGGCAATGTGGTTCTAGTAAGGGTGTGCAATATGGTGATAAAAGAATGTATTGTAATATGAAGTTATGATAATTTGCTAACCTGGGAAGATATTTGAATTGTGATACAATCCACTGATTTATGCTCAAATCTTCGTTGTCAATTTTACAGTAACAATGTCAGTGTTGATAGAAAGTTACAATGGTTTTAAGGGCTGAAACAATAGAGTGAGCCAAAGTACCAAATATTTGGCTTGCTAGTACCATTGTATTGTTTTGCCAGTAGCCTAAATTAAAACAAGGACTAAACCAAGACTATAGAAGAAAGTCTAAACTAGGACCAAACCTGGACTAGACTAAATCATGTCTGAACTAGTTATAAATCAGGGCTAAACCACTATTAAATCTCAACCAACCATAACCAGGTCTATATACAGCTGAAATGGGCAGTTTTAGTAGATTCATTAGGTTCCTATGCTTCTGTTTGTAGGAGGTCTATCCCGATCATTTTCGGAGGGGTCCCTTCTGCAGGAGCCCCACTCGCCTCACCTTCTGTCCCATAGCCCGGTCCTGACGTGGCCCCTGAGAGCCGGTCCCGTGATGGAGGAGGTCTCTGGGAGCACCCCTCAGCCCTCCATCACTGCCCTGAAGAAGCACCTGACTGAGGGAGGCAGCCTGCAGAAGGTCCTGGAGCTCCTCTATGGGACTAAGGTATACTGTAAATCTAAATAGTGTAATAGTAATGTGAATGTAGGGGTGATAAAAGATTGTATTGTGAAAAAGGAAGATATTTGACTTGTGCTACAGTGCATTCATTTATGCTCAACAGTGTTCATATTAATATAAAAGAAAAAGCACTTGAGGAGCGCAAACCTCCACCAAGGCAGCTTATTCTCAGTATCTCAATTTTTTTTCTTGAACCTTCCCTGAAAATTTAATCCAAATCAGTATAATATTTTGTGAGTAAAGTTGCTAAAAGTTGACATTTTTAAAAACAATCCTGTTCATTAATATATGCTATATCTTGGCTTAATATAATCATGTTGTTTTTTTAATTCCATATCACCCACCCCATCTTACTCTCAGCTCCTTTTAACTGTGCTTTATAAATAAATTTGACATTGACATTGACTTTGACATTTTAATGCTCTGTTTGTGTAAATCTATCTAAAGGCAGTGGAGGCCGGAAACGCACGAATCAAGACGAGGACCCGCACTCTGTAAGTTCAGTTGCAGCATCTGATTGGCTGAGAGGTTGTTAGTGGGTGGAGCTTAAACATATTTTTGTGATGTCATCAGGGTGGGCTTGGCTTTTCGGCGGAAAAACAACCCCGGCTTCAACAGCAACAGTTTGGAAAAAGCCCTCAGAAACAACAGGTGAGTTTTGCATTTTGTAAAAATACCAAAAGTGTTGTCTGTAACTTTTCTAAAATAATAATAAAGTTCAGAAATTTAAGAAATGCTTTATCTGACCCTGTTCTATGATGTAAATTAGGTAATCTGTCATATTTATTATTTTACTATAGCCCTTCTGCTGGCCTCTACAGCAGCATCAATTTACAGTTGGTGGGGTACTACTTTGACCAATCATATTTGAGTTCCCTTTTAGCCCCTCCCCTGGCCTCAAGTAATTACAAACACCCTACTTTACATCATATAACTGGGTCAGATCTTATTTTAGGAAAGTTACAGACTACACCTTTAACACAGAGTAAAACATAGATGGAGTTTTAATAGTCAAACTGGGACTGATGGTTCAAAAATGCACTTGTCTTGTGTTTCAGACCAGCCCCAGAACATGTCCAGAGGTGGTCAGAGTCGCTGGAGGTTCTTCTGTCCAATCAGTGTAAGGCCTCTTTTTGTTAAGCTTTTAGTTGACAAATAATATACTCTTTATGCTAAAAAGACAATATATGCTTTAATTATGCTAAATAAAATATACATGATCTAGTCCAGTATACTTAGATGGACTTTTTTACGAGCCTGTCTGGAGTTGTAGAGTCTGGTACCTCACTCAGAGCCAATCATTTCTCAATGTTTTTGCAGACGAACCAATCAGGAGCCGTTTAGGAGTTTTGTTGTCTTGTCATATACTTTGTTAACGTGACTTTCTTGTTAACAGGCTGTGTGCTGCATGTGTGGCTTTTTAACATCCTGTCTTGCCTTTCTGATTGGTTTACTATACATCGGTAAACTTGAAATTGGATGCAATCAGTGAGAGACCAGACTAACATCTTTGTATAGAATAGAAAAAGAGTTTATTGCGGGTGGCTAGTCTCTTCTTAGTTTTTTTTTTTTTTATGTGATTGACAGATGGCTTGGCAGTTTTCCGTCACTTCCTGAGGTCCGAGTTCAGTGATGAGAATCTAGACTTCTGGTTGGCTGTTGAGAAGTTCAAGAGGACCGCCCCCCACAAGATGGTTTCCAAGGCAACCAAGATTTACAACGAGTATATATCGAACAGTGCAACGCGGCAGGTTTGTACCATCCAACAATATGCTCTTATCTCAACTGCAAAAAATATGTCTTTGATTTTCAATTGCAATTTTTCATTATTGCTCCTCTCAGTTACTAAAACTAAATAATAGAGAAAAAACTATTAATTAGGCCTACACTAATTTTGAATTGTGTCAAACGCTAAGACAAAAATAATCTCATATTGATATTGTTTGATATTGTTTGTTGATTCTTCAGTTAAGATATACATTTTAATATATTTCTTCACTAAAATTAATAATTGTTTACAATAGTTGTGATTTCAATTATTATCTAAATAATCGTGATAATTTGCGTAATAATTGCTCAGATATTCCTATTTTTGCAGATAAACATTGACTCTTCCATCCGGCAACTAACCAATGAGAGCCTTTCTCTTGGTATTAGCCCCGCCTCCTTTCAGCTGGCTCAGGATCATATATACAACCTCATGTTGACGGACAGCTACCCACGCTTCCTCAAGTCCCGCCTCTACACCCAGCTAGCCAATTACAACAGCATTTCCACATCGGGTTTATGAACATTTACCAGGAAATGTAGATTTTACCCCAAGGACTAATACTGATACTAAAATGAACCTTGTAAAATGTAATTTCTTATTGACCAATCAATGTAAATAGTTAGTGTATATTTTTGGGTTTTAAAAATCACATGCTTGCTTTGATCCAAACAAGCCTTTATTTGCACAGTGGCAGAGTAGTTAGCACTCCTCCCTCACAGCAAGAAGTTCTGATTCCTATGTAGTGTTGAAGATGTCAAAATTAAAGGTGTCTTGCCATGTCTCTATGTTAGCCCTGCAATTGATCGATCATTATCCTGGGTTTATCCTGCCTCAGGCCCAAAGTAGCAGACATACATACATGAAGGAAATAAGTAAAGTAACTATTACTATTGGTTTTGAATAATTAATGTCCCTCTTAAGATAACACAGACACTATAACGCCAGAGCTGTTTTGCTGTCCCCTTTAGTAAAATTGTAATTTTGGTGTGAAATGTATGACCAATGTGAATCAATGTGAAGGCCCTTGAAAGATAGCAAAGGGACTTTTCTTTAGTATGAATATTATTATGGCATTAACCAGCACTGCCCACAAGGGACACAACTTCATTTAAGAGATTTTTGTGCAGATGGTGTCTTTAACAATAAACTGCTGCTCCACTTTGCCCTTTGTTATTATTTGGGCTTAACATTAGCCAGATGCAGGTATGGTTTTAATTGTGGCTAGTAACACATTCACTTGCCACTCTGTCTAGTTGGATTATGCATAGGGGGTAAATTTTAACTTGTTTAGTCCCAAATTTGTCCAGCAATGCCTCAAATGTATTACCTCATATTAACTAAAGGGTAATTTGACTGGCCATTAACAATGTAAATTTAAATATATAAAAATACATACTACAATATACAGCTGTAAAACTTTAAATTGAGGTTTATTGTCAGGCTATTATTAGAAATTTAAGTTATTGTGAGAAAAATGTACCCACATTTGAATAACTTAAAGCTCATACCCAATAATGCACAGAGCTCTAAAAAAGACAATTCAAATATTTGCTGCCTCCTGCTGGTGCTTGTTTGTCATTACTACTGAGACAACATAGGAGTCTAGAATCTGAGCTAGTGCTTTCACCAAATATGCAAACAAGTCTTTCAAAATATTCAAATTTAGCCTAATACAGCATGTAAACTATAAATAAAATGATGAAGGATATGAAAAACAGAACAAACACACACATCACAAATGCATATATACACACAGATGAACACACACAGTCACACAAACAAACACACACACACAGAAAGCGAAACATTAACAAACACGTCATGCGGCACACATCAAGTTGCAAAATTCATTCTTCAGTAATTCTCAACTCCTCTCTCTTCTCTCATTATCACAAACACTTCATATACAGTCCATGGTAGTGTAATGTTTGGCACCCTTGTCCAATGAACGACACCCACATATAGCTGAAATCTGCAGCTCAAAAATGTCACATTATGAAAACATTGTCTTCTCCAAGTTATAAACAATGTAACTGACCTTCACAATGAACCTTACACAGATAAACTACACATAGTAATATTTGAACTGAAATGCAATTGTTAAAGAGATGAGGCCTATATAACACAAGGTAATTATTTGTTTTAATCACGTGTACAAAAGTCAAAATCAGACCTCA
>JAVQKG010271620.1:0-16243 GCA_036025885.1 Hypseleotris bucephala
AACCTTGTCATTAATAAAAATGATCAGAATCAACATTTGTGGATTTGTTGGGAGGATATTTCTTATAAAAATCCCATATAATTGATACAGACTTCTGGCTCTTGCCCTCCAGCTGCAGGAGTGACATCATCACATTCTAGAACCTGAGATCGGTCTATAAGAAAATAAATAATATATCTAACTACTTTATATAGCTGATTTGCAGGACAATAGCTCAAAGAAAATGTCTGCTGAAACAAGTGGTCTCTGCAAAAGAAACTAAACCATATAATAAAGAGCCGAGAATTAATTGTAAATATTATTATACAATATTGTTTAATATCCTGTATTTTAATAGTATGTATCCAGCAATTAGGACAAATGTCAAATCCATCCTTTATGTCTTGCAGGTGGTTGTACATTGTCTTAGTGATTTTCTTTTAAATAAATGGTGTGGTTAGGCGTTAACAAGCCTTAACAACAAACTGGAAAGATTTCCTAGAAAAACAGAAGACTCTAATTGTAGAAACAATTGCATCAATACTATTTTGTGCTTTGTACTGTATGTCACTGACTAAATATTTTTTATGTTTGGAGAAAACAAGGGGCAACTCGGTCTAAAAAGCACTATTATGTCTTGATTTATTAAGTATTTGCAAAGAATTGTTTTTAGTCAAAAGGTATTGCTTAAAAATACCCAGATAACTCACAGTACACATGAGAGTGCAGGGGCAACTTGTCAAGTGATTTGGGGATACATAGTTAATAATGGCTTATTCATAGAGGTTATCAAATTTAGATTATAGTAAGTCAAACTTTTTGGCAGAAACATTAAGGAAAACCATTTGGTTAATTTTTGCTACAACTTACAGCAATTATGTCAATATTTACCTTTTGAGTAGTTGCCTTATTCCCAAGCTTTACCACTCTAAAACACATTCAAATCAAAACCGCTGATTTGCATTCTTTTGAACACAGGTATTCTTCTGTTAAGCATTTTTAGACAATACACCTCAAAATAATAATAATAATAATAATAAAGAAAGAAAAATAAAGAAATAAAGTAACATTGTAATTGTGACACTGGAAACTGCGGAATGTATTTCTTGTGAAAGGTTGGGAGGTAGACTACAGATGGAAATTAGCTCAAATCTGATACAAACATATCTGCCTTTGTGCATAATGTAATTGTATATTGTCCTTATAAATAAGTAAATGAAAAATGTTGAAAATTGTGCAAAATGCTATAGGCTGCACACAAAGATTTTTCTCTCATTTATTCAGGTCTCTGTGTTACCAATATCCAGGAATAGGATTCATCATACTTCTAAATGTCTGCTAATCTCATGACTCAAAGGAAGTGCCATGTCAGAGTGAGAAGTTACAACCTTTCTGTGACAAATGTCATCCAAAAAGAGCATTTATTTATTGCTACCTATAATATAATATGCAATAGTATTGGATTGAAATAAATTGAATAGGTTGCATAGGTTGCCTCATCCCTCAAGTTACTGTGCACCAAGTGCTCCATGGAGATATTCATACAAAGACGACAGACCGTGACGAATTTCTAAATCTTATAGTAGAAATGGAAAATGCGACCGTGGCAGGACTCGAACCTGCAATCTTCTGATCCGAAGTCAGACGCCTTATCCATTAGGCCACGCGGCCGATAGAACAAAACAGATGTAATTCTATTTCTATTGTTAAATCATCTGGGGTTGAGTACAATTGGAATAGGTGTAGGTTTATGTTTGATCGACGATGAGCACAAACAAGCTCAAAGAGATTATTGAAGTTTTAATCGTTTTAGACGGTGAAATTGTTACACGAGGCAGCGGCTGCGATCAGCCGGGCCACCAGGGGTCGCTCACACTCTTCAGCCAATCGCAGTGAGCATTGAGCAAAATGGTAAACAAACGGTCTGAAGAAAGATTCTAGTTTTACATTTCATCTGTTTTTGATTCTTCTAACTTTCAGCAATCAACAGTGCAGGTAATGTTTGTATTTTGCAATATATTTTGTGTATCCCTAGTTTCTAGCAAATGTTTGTTCCAACTTCCTGCCTGCGTTTACTCCAAGCACGTGAATTGTAAAGGAGCATGTCAAATCAACATCAAAGAAATGTATTCAGCTAATTTTCCCTCCTTCGGTTTATTTGGAAGGTCCTGATGAGGGGATGCTGCTTGCTCTACGATGCCCATTGCTGACACGTTCTATCTGTGTACCATGGCCATACTTGCGCAAACTCTATTCCACACAATCTCCCTATGTTCAGGGAGAAGAAGGCATCCAGACTCGCATGAACCCCCTTAGTATTCAAATGCTGTCCAAAAATCTGCATGATCAGATTTTTCGAGGACTAGAGCCAGAATACAGACAAGAGGACGTGGAACGTAGCATCAGGCACCTGCAGAAGCATCAACTGTGGGGCAAAGAAACTTCACTCTTGCCTGAAGTGGAGCTGAAGCTTCCCAAAATGTATGGTAAAAATATAGATGAGCACTTCCGTATCCTCGCCAAGACACAATGCCTTCCCTACCTGGAGGGTGCGAACAATCTTCAGCATGCCGAGTTGCCTCCTATGCCAAGGGAATGGACTTGGGCTGTGGGCTGGACATGTTATGAACCAACTGGAGAAAGTAAGAAGGTGGATTTTCCAGAAGAGGCAGCACTGGTGTTTGACGTGGAGGTTTGCACAACAGAAGGAAAATGTCCTACACTGGCTGTTGCAGTATCCCCCACTAAATGGTGACTAAATGCACATGGAAAATTGTGTCTTGTTATGCACACATATACTAAAAATATGTATTTGCTGTTATAGGTATTCATGGTGCAGTAGGCGTCTGGTCGAAGAGCGCTACTCCTGGTCAAATCAACTGACATTAGGTGACCTTATTCCATTGGAAACTCCTGTCAACTCTGCAAGACCTACTGGTGGACAGTGGAAAGAAAGACTCATAGTGGGCCACAATGTCAGTTTTGACAGATCTTACATTAAGGAGCAGTACTTAATAAAGGTAACAAGGCAATATACTGTATAAACTTAATTCATTTTCACCGATAATTAAGACATACACAAAATACAATTGTCACACTACAGTCACACTACGTTAGATGATGCGATTATTAGACATACTACAATGTTATAAAACACATCTCACACAACTTTTGCCATTATACATTTAAGTAGTGCACTAGTAACCATACAATATTTTAGGATGCTAGCATAGGTAATCACGTTTTTCCTTTTAAAGGGCTCTAAGGTTCGTTTCATGGACACTATGAGCCTTCACATGGCAATTTCCGGCCTCACTGGATTTCAGCGAACTCTTTGGATGGCTAACAAACTGGGCAAAAGAAGGGGCCTTCAAGAAGTGAAGGAGCATATCAAGAAAACTGGTCAGAAGAGAGATGGCCCCATGGTACAGACTCCTTTCTGATTTGGTTGTTTTACAGATTTTATTATAAAGCTGTTGTTTTTATAAAATCATGTTTTCTGTCCAGATTGGATCCTGGGATTGGGTTAATATTAGTAGCATCAATAACCTGGCTGATGTCCATGCTCTCTATGTTGGTGGGCCGCCACTGGAAAAAGAGGCCAGGGATATTTTTGTGAAGGGAAGCATGAGTGATGTGAGAAACAATTTTCAGGTTTGTTCGTTTTAAATAATACAAGATCTCATTGCAGTTGGGCTTGTTTTTATAAATGACTTTTGCACCCCCTGCAGGAACTGATGCAGTACTGCGCCATGGATGTACAAGCCACCCACCAGGTCTTCACTGAGCAGCTGCCACTATTTATGGAGAGGTCATTTCCAAGTCATTCTCTTAAGCATATTTTCGAAAATGTATATGGTACTTTGCAACTAAATCCAATTCCTATTTGGTTTCTTCTTCACAGATGTCCACATCCAGTAACCTTGGCTGGGATGTTGGAGATGGGTGTGAGCTATTTGCCTGTTAATCAAAACTGGGGACGGTACGTGGAGGATTCTCAGGACACATATGAAGAGCTCCAGAGAGAGATGAAAAAGTCTTTGATGACTTTAGCGGACGATGCATGCCAACTCCTGCAAGATCAAAGGTCAGAATGTAGTTTAAATAATTTTATATATATATAGGTATTGTTTGGCTTGTAAAAATCATACGTTTTAATGTGTCAATGACAGATACAAAGAAGATCCTTGGCTTTGGGATCTTGAGTGGGATGTACAAGAATTTAAACAGAAGAAGGCCACCACCAAAAAGAAACAAGCCAAAAATACAACACCAGTGTCAGCCGCTCCTCTGGCAAACTGGGATGAAGGTATTTGCCACTGTAAATGCAAAAGACAACTTCCTTCTCAGGTTTAGTTTACTAATTATAGTCTTTTTTTTAATGATAGATGAGGGTCCACCCACTGAAGAGGAGGAGGATGGCCCATCACTCAGCACACAGGCTCTTGAGAAGTTAAAGGGGACAGTAGATCGGCTTCCCAAAAGAAGACAGCACTTACCAGGACACCCGGGGTACTCTCACTTTCATTGTTGTAATTGATGTGATTTTGATTTTTTTAAGTCTACTTTCTTCTTGGTGTGGACAGGTGGTACCGTAAACTGTGTGAGAAGATGTCTGTGGATGGTTGGTCACCTGGAGCCAGTCTCATTAGTCTTCAAATGAGAGTGACTCCAAAGTTAATGGGTCTGACATGGGATGGCTTCCCCCTGCACTATACAGAGAAACATGGCTGGGGCTACCTGGTGCCAGGGCGCAAGGATAACCTGGAATCTGACAATGACAATACAGGCCCCGTATGTCCTCACAGGTGGTTATTAAAACTGTAATTACCGTTAATAAATTATTTTAAAAATGTAGGTATGTATAATTTGTTTTGTTTTATAGGGCTATTGAAAGGGTTTACAGTGAATATTGTGAACAGAGCAGAAAAGAAAAGCCTGACTATGAAACTGACAGTCTCTCAGAGGATCTCATGTTGACAGACACTGCTGTGTGGGCAAAGGTGTTTTTTTGTTTTTGTTTGTTTTGTTTTTACAGTTCTTGTATACAAAACAAAAAAGAACACTTTTTGTTCTTCATCGCTTTTGTTCAGTTTTGTGTCTGCTTTTTAGGTGGAGGAAATTAGTTCTCTTGAACGGTTGACCGAGGAAAATGGAATCAAGGTGGTGAATAAGAAGAACAAAGGAAGTGTGAATGGAAAGGTGTGAAGCTTTTAAGTATGTTCTGTACATTCAACATGTTGTATTGTAAGATTTATTTTACATTTTTTACACAGGCATCCAGAGTTATTGCACTTATTTTGTTAATAAATACAGTATTTGTTTTATATCTTCTAGCAACAGCAAGAGTCATATGTACTAGATGAAAGCCAGTGCCACTACCACAATGGTAATGGTCCCTACAATGATGTAGATATCCCTGGGTGTTGGTTTTTTAAATTACCTCACAAGGTTAGGTGACTTTTAGTGTACAATTAAAGGTTTGGTCTGTTGTTGGTAGTAATAATTACAACTAACTCTGTTGACTGTTTAGGACGGTAATCATAACAATGTTGGAAGTCCATTTTCAAAAGACTTCTTGTCCAAGATGGAGGATGGTACTTTGAGGGCTGGGAGTGGTGGAACTAACGCTACACGGGCTCTGGAGATCAATAAGATGATGTCCTTTTGGAGGAATGCACACAAACGTATTAGGTACTAGTTCTATTGCAGTGTCATGTTTGATTCTAAGCTGATTTATTGGTAACAATGAATTGTTTAGCTCCCAGATGGTAGTGTGGCTGCGCAAAGGAGAGCTTCCACGTAATATCAGCAGGTCTGTACCAACTGTCATTTGACTTGAAGTTCATAGGATACAAGATCTCTCACAAAGAAAGAACAGACAACTTATTAACGTTTGTGTTTTTAAAGACACAAAGACTTTGATGAAGAAGGCCAGTATGGAGCCATTTTACCACAAGTCATCACTGCTGGAACAGTGACACGCAGGGCTGTGGAGCCAACATGGTTGACTGCCAGTAATGCTAGAGTAAGAGATGCAGAGGACAGCTCATTACACTGTGAAGTCAGACCTCAATACATGTTGGATGTTATTTGTATTGTCCACAGAGAGATCGAGTGGGCAGTGAGCTCAAAGCCATGGTGCAGGTACCCCCTGGATACCACCTGGTGGGAGCAGATGTGGACTCTCAGGAGTTATGGATTGCTGCTGTACTTGGAGAAGCTCACTTTGCTGGAATACATGGTTAGAGACAATACATGTTGGAAAAAAACATACAATAACTTTTAAAATTTAAACTTTACTCTTCTCTTTAGGTTCTACTGCATTTGGGTGGATGACTCTACAAGGCAAAAAAAGCCAAGGCACTGACCTCCACAGTCGCACCGCAGATGCTGTGGGTATTAGCCGAGAGCACGCCAAAGTTTTTAACTATGGCAGAATTTATGGAGCAGGACAGCCTTTTGCAGAGAGACTGCTTATGCAGTTCAATCACCGTCTTGGACAACAGGAAGCTGCCAGTAAAGCCAAGCAGATGTATGCACTTACAAAAGGGTTACGCAGGTACAGTGGGTTTTATGTCAGTCAAAAATTGTTGTCAAAGATTGTACTCTTGCTTTAATGTTGATGTGAAAACACTTTGACAGATGTCATTTATCAGAGGAGGGTGAATGGCTTGTAAAAGAATTGGATATGGAGGTTGAGAGAGAAGAGGATGGAAGTGTGTCCTTGCAAGAGCTGCGCAAGATTACAAGACTAGCCTCACAGCTGTAAGCAGAAAATAAAGATGTTTCTTTTTTTTCTTTCTCGAAATGATGCTCTGTCTTTACTTTCTAATTTTCTATTAGTTCCTGGCGGAAGAGGTGGGATGTGGTGGGCAAACGTATGTGGTCTGGAGGAACTGAGTCAGATATGTTCAATAAACTGGAGAATATAGCACATTCCCCTCAGCCTGCCACTCCAGTTCTGGGCTGCAGGATCAGCAGAGCACTGGAGCCGAGGGCGGTCAAAGATGAGGTGGGACAAACAGTTCTGTAACTATAAACAGTAACAGTAATATGCCCTATATCCACTACCACTTACTAGTGTTTTTATTACTAGTTTATTACCAGCAGAGTGAACTGGGTGGTACAGAGCTCAGCAGTGGACTATCTCCATCTCATGTTGGTGGCGATGAAGTGGCTGTTTGAGGAACATGACATTGATGGTCGATTTTGCATCAGCATACATGATGAAGTACGCTATCTGGTCCGCAGTGAAGACCGTTATCGTGCAGCACTGGCACTTCAAATCACCAACCTGCTCACAAGGTCTGACTTCATAAACATTTTAGAGTTTAGAGTTGTGATGTTTCCAGTATTTAATCATGCTGTACTTTGACATGAAGGAGCATCTTTGCACATGCACTGGGCATGGAGGATCTGCCACAGTCGGTGGCTTTCTTCAGTGCAGTGGATATTGACCAGTGTTTGAGAAAGGAAGTTACTATGGACTGTGTCACTCCCTCAAATCCCACAGGTCTGGAACGAAGATACAGTTTGTCTCCAGGTAAGACAACGTCTTCTTAATTTTCTGTATATACTTTATCTATTTGTGGTGTAACAATTGCAATTAATCCAGAAACTGCTGCTTCTTTATTAATTATAAATGTAACTAATTTGAAATAATTCACATATTGTGTTTTAAATCCATTTTTTTGTGTTCATCAATAACAGGTCAGGCTGTGGACATTTACGAAGTCATTGACATTACAAGCGGCTCTCTGGCTAAAGGCAGATAATTAAATAAAATCTAGTTCTCAACAGACTGAACTCTGAGACCAAAAGAAAATTCAAAAGTAACAATCCACTAGACGGAGTGCAGCAGAGGGTTCTTATTTTCTCCTCTTCTTCTGTTTGGGTTCTGGTGCCTCATCTTCTTCCACCTGTGATGATGCTGTTGTCTTATAGAAGTGAAGAGAACAATGAAGTTATGAAAAAAGTCATTAACGAGCAGTGCTTTTACTGAACCTGGTGTTTACCTGCTGGCTGCTGTCCTGATCCTGAAGAGCTGCTTCCAGAGTCGCTGCATTGATGCGGAAATCTCTTGAGGTGCTCAACTTCATGTACTGCATTAGGTTTACCTACAGTGTTTTTTAAACGAGTGAGGTGTCAGAATTGTTCAGTGAATGCTTTTACTTAAAATTTAGGTTGTACAAACCTTTGACTTTTTAGAAAGTGTGATGAGGTACTTCTCATACTGTTCGATGCTAAAAATCAAATCTGGAATTGTCTTTGTTTCACGCAAAAGTTTGGCCTGCAATGATTAAAAAATCATCATTACATTGTTTTCACAATGATTGTGCATGTGAGTTAAATGGCAGGACATTATAAAGTATCCAAAACTCTTATTAGCATTTGTTCTTACTGAAGCAGCCAGGTTTGTTTCATTCTTTTTCTTTTTCTTCTTGTCATGTGTGCCGCTAGCACGTGATTCTCCACTCTAAAGTTACAAAATACAATAAATAGTATTGGGTTGACTGAGAGCCACACTTATTAAAAACATTGCTACACTTGAATAAACTCTACCTGTACATATGTGATGAAGTTGTAACACTGTGGGGTCAGGTGGGAGCCCGACAGCTTGACCTGCAGATCAAACACACACAAACCATAAAATACCACCTGACATTAAACCTTCAAAAAACATGTGACAACTGATACTCACCAGCTTTTCAAAGCGTGAAGGCAGGGTACCATGACTTGAGCAGACTTGAATGTACTAAAACAATATATAGATTAAGGTGATACGAAGCAAAACTAGTAATTCTGTACAGAAGAGATAAGAGATGGTGACTCACATATTTTACCAGTGTGGTGAGGATTGTATATGTTCGACTCATACATCTTAGTAGTGTAATGGTGCATGGGCCAGGCAGCAGGGCAGTCTGGACCAGCTCATTGAGTGCAGTCAAAAGTGTCCCAAGTTGCAATGTTATTGTTTTCTCAATTGGATCCTGGTTCCCAGGAGTCTGTGTAGAGTCACCTAAACAAGAATGATTAGTCACAACCACACGAATGTATTAACTGATTTGTTTATTACCATTGCCAGTTTCGTCAGGAGTGGTCTGGCCTTTCTTTTTGGCAATAAGCCAGTCCACCTCATCTAGCACTCTATCAACTTGAGACAACACAAGGATCTGGGAATTTAAAACAATGGTAGTAGTAAAATACATTTTAAAAAAATGCACAAAAGCATATTCTTAAGTATGATGAAGCACTTACTGCAACTGTTGTAGCAGTTTTCATATTGACAATGCCAAAGTGTGACTGTTGCTCCACCTCTACATCCTTATTGTAGGCAAAAATGAAAAAAACTTAAAATATGTGCCAAATATATGAGTGGCTGTTTGGACAGTAAACCACAATGACTTACCTGGTCAATATCTCCTAGTTGGCTGTGAATGTCTTGACATAGTTCCAGCAAAAGGCTTACAGGACTCTTGTAGAGAACATGAAGGCTGAAGAGAAGAGAGAGCAGTCCTTTTGCAAAAGCTGAATCCTCTAAAACAAAACAAAAAAACTCAAGAATTCCGTCCTATATATCATCAATACAGTATTTAAACACTCACCAAAACTTGTCTCCTTGCTGATTTTTACTGTCCACGTGATCATTTGAACAAACTACAGAGTGGATAAAATAGTATTAGGTTATGTGGTATTATTAATTTCTCAGATATGCTTTAGAATCTGTATACCTCTTGGGAGGAGGGTTTTAGCTGTCGTGAAAGCACACTCAAAATGCTGACAATCAACTGAGCCTCTTTGCTGTTGAACTCGTCCTGGTCCCCACTTAGTTGAGCAAATAACACCCTCTGTTGGCACAAGATGGTAACACCAGTGACTTATTGAGCTTGATTCACAGACGATAAAAAAGAGAAATACTTGATCTACAGAAATGTGTATTTGCACCTGAAACTGTCGGATATAAAAAAAGTTGATCTGAGTTGCGTTGCCGTCATCCACTTCATCCTCTGACGTTTCTGCAAAAAAAAAAAAGGATAATACACTCACACTAATGCTGCATACCATAAACTTTAATTGGCAGTGGCATATTTCAGTTGAGAACTAACCCATGGTAGAGAGAAGCTGGGACATTCGCTCTGGGTAACGCTGCAGACATGTGGTGAAGATCCTGAGAAGACCTTCTAGACACATTTGAGACAAGGTGGTACGCTTCTCCTTCTTCCCTCCATCCTCCACCACACTTGGGATATTAGTGTACCGCCACATTAGAACACTAGGGCAAATAAATGCATGTAAAGTTGAAAATTAATCATATACAGTAGTTTGTTTCCATAAAGTGAAACCGAAATCCAACCTGGTCATATCACACAGGAATCTGAAGGTTTTGTCATTGTTCAGTCCATCAGGGCCGTCTGTGTGCCCAGTCTCCTCTAGCTGCTGGATTTTCTGTATTGCCACACTCAGTGAATACCTTACAAATTCTCCATTGGCTCGCAAAACTGAAAGAGCTTCCTCCCTGCTCTGAGTACTGTCTCTGTAAGTAAAAAATATCAATGTTTCAATAAATAATAATTATATAAAGATGGTTACAAGAAAATTTGATACAAAACAAGCAACTTACCTAAAAAGTGCAGGCAGAAGAGTTGATATAAAACTCATTGAAAGTAAACTTCGTGGTGTTTTGTTTGAGGGCACCCGGCCTTTTCCAGCTTTCTCCTTTAGGATCTCGGATATCTTATGGTAGCGACTGAACAACTCCAGAACTTCCTCGAAACATGTTTTGCTACAAGTTTACAAAAAAACATAATTGTAGAGATAAAAAACAGCCACAACAGTTAGGTGCAATACACTCTAAATGTGAAGTTGTGGACACACTTGAAATTTGCCTTGCTGAAGTTGTATTCAGTGAGGATCTCATAAACTCCCATCACCAAAACAGCATAGATGTTATTCTTCACTCCAACACTGGATCCCATGGAAAACTCTGCTGACTTATCCTAAAAGAAAGTGAGCCATTTTAAAGACAATAGCCAAAAAAAAAAAAAATTCTGCAAATAAGAAACCCTTCAAAACAAGAATACCAGTTCAAAGTCCTCCAGCTCACTCTTCATCATGCGTCGTGTCATGCTCTCCAGGATCGACTGTAGTTCAGACATGTATCCTTCCTCCTCCTCCTCATCATCACTGTCTTCACCATTTCCATTGGCTCTGTGCATGTTCTGAAGCCACAGTAGAGAGTGGACTATGCAGCTCAGCAGATGGGCCTTAGATGGAGCAAACAGAATAGTTAGATGTCAAATGTTTTTTAATGAAAGCCAACCGTGTAGACTACCAGAGGCTCTTGTAGATAAACTTGGTCTCCATGTGCAGTGATGCATGGTTCCAGTTTTATTGGAGGCAGGAGGTCCTGTTCAGGCTCATAGTAACGATTCAGCTAAGAATGGTAGAAATCACAAACATATTTTGCATCTTTGTGGGTAGCTATGGATGAAATATCAAACTAAATGCACAGATACACATACCTGTGATAAGAGTGTCTGCATGATGGAGCTGGCCAGTTGAGAGTTACGACGAAGAACGTCATAGAAACCCTGAAATACAGATTATTTATACAGTTCTGTCAGTCTTAAGCCAATCAATATGTGAATGGGAAAATACATGATATTTGTGGAATAAGCAACACATCAAATGAAAACAAACCTCATAAAGCATAAGGCGTACATCAGCCTGCTGACCCAGGCAGCGCCGCAGGCTGCTGAGAATCTCCAGGCAGAAGGCTTCATTAGCAGCAGAGTTGTAACGTGAATGAACATCCACTTGGACCTATTCATTCAAAAAGCTATATACTAAGAAAACTCTAACTTAAATAAAATAAATCGACAAATTATTTCAGCACTTTTACATGGACATGTTTACCTGACTGGATGAGATACTCATCTGAGTACTACACTGACTTGAAGCCAAACTGCCAAACACTTTAAAGTTCTTTAACAACAGCAGGAATCCTGTAACTGCAGATTTTCTGCCATCGAGTTGGCTGGAGAAAAGGAAACAAGAAAGACAGAAGAAATAACCTGTTATGGATGTGAAAAATCCTTGAATTGTTACATGCCACTTATTAATCTGTGTAAGTATATATTTATTTTATTTTATGATAATACAATCTTCTTTAAGTAAAGCTGTACTCACCTGGAAAACATGGCTTTGCGCAGGACCAAAATCAATGCATCCTTCAGTGACATACTGACTTTAAGCAGTGGCTACGAAAAATACAAAAAGTGACACAAAAGAATACTACAAGGCATGTTTTCCTTACAGGTCTGGACAGTTTACCTGGACAGCCTTCAGCAGACCCTGCACTGTGGCCAAGGGGAGGTAGGATAGCTGGTCAAATGTCTCGATCACTTTGGAAGACGATTCCAGGAGGATCATAGGAGCAGACACCACAATGTCAGTGAAAAGATCTGCAAAAAAATACAATAAATATCAACCAATGTAGAAAAGAGTTATACCATATCATACGTATTAGTCTTACCCAAGTAATGAGTAACAGGTGAAGCTGTTTTTGTGACCAGACGATTAAGAACTTGCTCAAGTATCTCACCTCTGAGAGGCTCATGCATCTGCCAAAACATAAACATACAGTATTTTAATGATGTGCAGACTTATTGTTTATGATAATAGTGCACAATCTTTGACATTTAATTCAAAATATGATTTACTCTGAACTTCCAGGTAATCTTGCAGCTGTTAAACCTTGACATCATTACCTTGAATCCCAGCAGGAGGACCTGACCTCCCAGTTTGCATGCTTGTTGAGTGGGTGTTTTGGCTAATGCAGCAGAACTGTCTGAAGTCTTGCCAAATGGCCCAGGTTTAGGTCCAAAGTTGTCCATAAGAAAGAAACCCAGCTGAACCAATCCCTGGGTCACATGATCCCAACCGAACACACTGCAAGTAGATTTATAGAAATGTAAAACATGGACATGCAATTTATTGGTTGCTGTTGCTCCAAGACCAACGTTTAAGTTACTGGTTTTAGCAGCATCTTAATTGGTTAGGGTTAGGGCCAGGGCCATGGTTAGGGTGTTAGGTTAGAGTGAAGGTTCACTGAAAGGATGATCCTGGCCAACAACTAGAAAGTTGGTCCTGAAACATCAGCAACACGGGGAAATCAGACACTAAACATTACTTTAACATTACTTACACACTTACATTACTTTCTAACACTTTATTGAACTAAACAGGACATAGAACTGACCTGTTTCTGACTGTATCTTGTATCATCTGAGACACACTACGATGTTGAGGTAAAAGCTCCTTTAGTACTTTTGATCCATGCTGCAACTGCTCTTCCTTAAAGCTTTTGATAACTGCACTTTTTAAAAGGTCAAACACCTAGACAGACAAAATTAACAAGATTAAAAAAACAGTATATTTACAAAAGTATGATTTAAAATAATGGCTGCTTGTTAACCTGTTCCTCATAACGCTGCACACGAGCTACTGACAGTAACAGAGCGACACTAAAAGGACAGAGGTCTGCATAGGATGTCTGCAGAAAAGAGCAAATGATCACATCTAAAAATACAGATTCATTTAAAAGTATCTATAAAGATCTGTGTTAATTTTTTACACTTGGCTTACCTTAAAGGTTTTGAGGAATTCTCTTCCCAGCTCATGGTCAAGTCGTATAGCAAAGACAATGTGGAGGATAACAGTGCCTTCTACGTGCCTTAACTGGTCCTGTGGAACAGACTCAACTTCTAGGTCGAGGCTTCTGATAAAAGGAGCATGGTTTATTAATAAAACCATTTCAAAATGTAAATTGTTGGTTGGCAAAAAGTTACTCACTGTCCACGTTTTTGTTCTTCTTCAATGCATAAGTCTTGTTCTTTGAAATAATTTACAATTCCATCCAGGATCTGTTTTTTACAGCCCTAGTGAATGTCATCAGGAAAATGACTACCAGTACATGTTTGCAAATATATATATATTTAAAGAAACGTCAAAAGTAGTAGTTACAAACCTTGGCAGATAACAGAAGAAGTTGGTAAACAAGAGGAGGGACCTCTTGAAGATCTAATTTACTTAACATTCTCAAGACTTTTTCCACCACAAACTGCAGCTCTTCTGATGATAAGGGAACATCCCTGATGTGGTTCAGACAATACAAAAAAGCTGAGTTTCGATTAATGCACAATTTATAACAATAATGATGAAAGTGTATTGCTGAAGTATGTAAAGTTGGTAAGTCTTACCTAAACATGGTTGTCAAGTGAATAACACACTGTGGGTCCCACCTGTGTACACATATAAATAGACACTGTAGTCTAGAGTAGTCTACCGAGGATTTATAATATAACAGTATCTGCACCTGCTTGAACAAAGGCTGTTGATCAGTTGCTTCTTATACTCCTCCCCACTTAGTTCACCTAAATTCACAATTGACAAAATTAAAATAACTTAACTGCTTTATGTTTTCATCAAGTTGATTTGAAATTACTTATTGGAACAACTTACCTTTGCCATATGCCACAACTTCACATGCTGCAAGAGCAGTAAGCACTGTAGGGAAGAGCTCCAGAGACTTCCCACTGCCCATCTTTCCCACTTTAATAGCTTCAACAAAAAGATTGGCGAGTTGGATGAGAGAAGGCCCTTGGAGTGTATGAGTCTGTACATAATATTCAGACACAAAAGATGAAAAAGGTAAATTGATGGTAAATTGATAACATAATTGCTTGGTGTATATTTTGTGGGCTAACTTAAGCGAAAAGGGTTAAAATTTCATCCGAATGGTCTCCAAAGATACAGATTCCAGAGTGCTAACAAAGCATTTTTTATCCACTAAAATGTAAGTTATAGAAGTCTTTTTAGACTTTAACATATTTTCCTCTTAGAATAATATTTCAATGGGATGCGATTAGAAAACCTTTTTGTACTAAATTAAATGGGAATTTGGGAGTAAATTAATTTGCATTTATCCAGACATGCTTCCCCCAAATCACACCTCACTATACAATTAGAAATACATCCATATTACCTCTAACATGAGCAATCCAATTACATCAGCTGCTACTTCAGTTTGAAGATCCCCCGACTCACATAGAGTTATGCAATGTTGGTAAAGCAGAAGTCTACGTTTTGACCCTTCAGTGGATGCGGGAGGGGAGCCTGGGAAAAAAAACGACAAATCATGCACAATAAGATTTAGTAACAATAAGTATAAGACGATGAGCAATTACAGTGGACTAAATGCAAAAAATATTCTCAGTAGTTTTTCTAATTACAATTTTCTCACCTTTAAATATGCTTTTAATCATAGTGCCAACCATCTTTCCTTTCAGCGCACTATTGGTGACCACTGTTACTAACTAAAAAAAGAATAAGGCGTTGAATAAACAAGTGTAATAGAAATATAATAACCCAACATAACAGTTATATATCTGCGTAAAGGTCAAATATTTGGTTTTTGAGGAAAGGGTGAAAATAACCTGGTCATCCATAAGCGATGAGAGGTACTTTTGGAGTTCAGGAATACTGTCTTTATCTGACAGAGACACGATTTTTTCCACATCAGCCTTCATGGTGATCCTACAACACAAGTTTGTAGCAACATTAACGCACTATAAAAAAGACGTAACTGCACCTTGTATCGACGAATGGCAACAAATACTCTCCAAGTATTTTGTATTATACCTTTGCAAGCAATTTTACATAACCCACCCAACTAAGAAAAACCAAAACAAATCCGCTCGCGCAGATGTGAATTACCCGCGCTTCCTGTACCAGGTTGCCAGGTTTGTCCCAGATTCAACAGTAAACCCGTAAAACTAACTACAACAATAAAGCCCGACGACGAGGTAAAGACATGGCTGTATTTAAAATTACAGTGACTTTATGTCAGCCAGTGGGAATTGTTAATTATATTTTTTGAATCTTGACTAATAAGTACGTTTATTCAAATATGTGGCAAACTCACTAAAGCAAGGTTGCCAGGTTTTGTTGGTAAACAGTGACAACCTTAGATAACTAAAGTAATTTTTTGTCCAACTCAAGGCATTTTATTTAAACAGAGGAAATATTTTTAATTGCACCATTTGGATGGTTGATAGTGTAAAAAATTGACGTTTGTGAAAAATAACTGCTTGTCAGTGGTTAAACCATGGATGTATAGATCCATGGGTTAAACACGAAAAGAAGGCGCCAGCAGGTGACGCCATTGCAACATGTTTGCTGCCAAAAAACAAAGAAGAAA
>JAVQKG010271633.1:0-18257 GCA_036025885.1 Hypseleotris bucephala
ATACATTTAAAAAGTTTAGATTCTCAACAGTAGGCCTACATTTTTATCATAGGCTGAAAATAACATCACCTGAAATTATACAAAATATAATAAATGATCCGTTCACAGTAAAGTGTTAGTGCTATGAACAATTGTCATGATACTAAGAAATAAATAATTGTCAATAAATTGTCAATCTTTTTTTCTGCAATAATCAACATTTTTATATGTGTCACATCCCTAATTCCAGTAGGTTGTTTGTATAAGTAAATTCTCTCTTCAAAGTCTTCAGAACTTTAGTAGACTAGACAAAATCTCTTAGTGTCATGTTCTTCAGTTCAGATCTTCAGTTTCTAAATTTATATAATATATTTTTGCTGACATAATGGAGCCTAATGCTGTAGACAAACAACTGATGTATTTAGTTGTGATTAATGCAACCCAACAACCTAACTGTATTCTGTAATGCATTGTTTTGTGATCATATTGTGCCCCCTGCTGGAAAATAAAGGTGTAACTACAGAGCTCAACAGTCAGAGCAGTTTCTTTTTTTGTGAACAATAAGACAAAAAAGTTTAAGGGTTGGCAATATTAAAACAAGAAGCAATTTACAACTACTACCACATACTTTACATATTCTACTTCTGTGACATTTTGACTACATCGCTACTTCTACCCCTCCTCAGAAAAAACTTTGCTAAAAGAGAAAAAATACAGCCAAACTACATAATGTCCTAAACACACCAGTAAGGTTTGTGTTTTGTGCTTGAAAATGTAGTCTGTAAATTTCCTACCATATTGTGTGATATTTAAAATGTCTAACTTTAATTAAATACAAAAGCATATAATAATTACAATAACAACAAAGAATGCATTATTCAAATACAAGCATTAACAAAACACAAAGTGAAGTCTACACCAGAGCACTTGTTCAGGTGTGATTAAGCACGTCCAAAAAATTCAAAGTAGAAGAATAATAAGATGAACCCATTCACACTCCAAAAGTGACAATGACACTGATGCTCTGCTAATAACACAGTAAATTCACAGTTTAGGAAATGAGCCGGAAAACTGTAAGTAACACATTTCATTGTCTGCTGCTGTTACTTGTAAAAACCGAAACCATTGTGCGCGGGTGAATGGGAGAATGTGCGAAAAGAGGCAAAGGGTCACAAATGGTTTTCTGCATTCACAGCTTTTGGAAGAGGAGATAAAATAACAAATTGGACTGGATAGATGTGTGTATGCATGTACCTACCTGACAGTGTGGGTGTGGGTTCGAACAGCCCATCATGGCACCTTTATTCTCAAAGATCTGTGAGGAAGAAAGAATTGGTTGTTTATTACAAAAAACAATATATGCACTGTTTGGTGTGGGGTTTCCAATTTGGTCCAACTCAAAAGTACATAGTTTGCTTTTGGAAAGAGCCGAAACTCTAAACCCAAGACCCGATGACTGATTTTAACTTTATTTAATTAACTTTGATTTGACTTCCTGGTTGAATGAAATGAACCTTCACAGAAAAATAATTACACAGCTAGATAATTACATAGTTTACATTTATTACTAGGGATACCAACTACCGATACCAACACTGGATTGGATATCAGTGCTGACCGAAAGCTGGATCCGTAAATGAGGCCGATACTGAAACCAATATTATTTAATTGTGAGTGGATAAATAATATGTAAAAATATGATATTACACTGTAACTCACAAATTATTATTGGTTATATTTTGAGGCTCATTTGGTCTTAGTTAAAGCCACCGAAGAGATTTAAACAGTAGACCAGTTGTTGAAGGGGTGGGCGATATGCAATAGAAATGCAATAGAAAAATTTGATATGAAGTTATGACAAGGTGCTAATCTGGGAAGATTGTAGGACAAAAAGTACAGCTAAAATTGTGATAAAATCAAAACAATGTAATTTTATATTTTAACCATATTGCCCAAGTTGTTGCTACAAAAAGTGAAATAATATCAGAGCATACATTGGATTAATATGACGCACACTGATCTTTTAAATTATTCTTTTCTAGCATATGTATAGAGAATTTGAGAAATCATGGGCCTTCTTATCAAAAGTAGCCAGAAGTTAAATCAGAAAATATGTATGTCAGAAATTCTGTGAAGAAAAGCAACAACTCACTGACCGAAAAGTACACTTAAATGTAGATATGGCCTTGAGATGATCTGTCCTTGGTGCTGACGCGTGTACTTTCCCATAGTTATTGTACTAACTTATTTATGGCACAAGTCAGTGGTTGGTTTTCTACATTAAACATTGATACCGTATATCCATTATGTTATGTCTAGTACAAATGTCTATCCATGTGTAAATCTATAAACACCTTTGTAAGCTGTATTTTTTTTTCCTTGCAGGATATTGGAAAAATCTAATTGGTTTTTGCCTCAGCTTTGACATGCTGTCTTCAGTATATGCTCCCCTTTCTGTTACTCCTGACTGCTCTGCCCAAAGGCATCATTAAAGCTTCATCCGATCCAACACGTTTCATATTGAAGTGCTTTGAAAACACTCAGTTTCACACAAATCTAGTTACATTTAAAATTACCTGAACCCAGGGGTAAGTGGCTCCCAGGTCTTTCACAAGCTCCGCCCACTTGTCAATCACCTTGACCACCTCCTCTTTCTTCATGAGTGGGAGAGTCACGTCTGACCAGGGGTGGAAGCACATCACCTTACTGGAAAAAAACAAATCTGTCAGTCAGGCTAACTATTCACTACAGTTGCCTTCTAACTACTGAGTATGAATTAACTATTGTAGAACTCAATTATTGACAATATGACGTAAATATCCGTGTATGTAATATTAGTGAATGTACTTCAAATTGTGTGTTGTATTTGCAAGCAGTATACCATTAGGATTTTGGCTGGCAACAAAATTCTTGCTTTTTAGGTTTTACTAGACAAGTCCTTGTTGACAACCACAGTAGTTTTTTTTTTTCATTGAATGTTCAGAATTATTCTATTCCTCACCACAAATCATACTTTTTTTTGTACAGTTAACTCCCTTTTGCCTCTATTATGGATTTTTTAACATTCCACATGACAAACAATTGAAACAGTGTAGTGTTTGCTCATGTATCAGGGAGACTTAATCATTAGAGCAGTAACAGTGATGCGGTTCACATGCTGAGGCGCTCACACGTGATCAATAATTGAACATAACTTTGGTGCATGTGATCTGAGCAAAACTGTAATGGTGTATTTATGAATTGTTCATGACTTTTACAGACAGTTTCAATTCTTAATTTTGTTTTAAAACTTAATACAAAAAAACAATATATCCAACAATGACAATCAAAACTGCTCTTCTAATATGTTCCTTTTATACCCTATCATCTTACTGAAATGTTGCCAGATAATAGATGCTTTTATCTTATTTATTTTATAAAATGTGGGCCTGTCACAGCTATTTTAGACATGCTGTCTTCAGTTATAACCACCAATGTATCATTGTCTTCTATAAATAAAATGTTGTGTTTGGTAGATCCTATTTGATTTACATTTTACACATTGTCCCAACTTTCTGAACTAGACTGTCTATTTTCCATGCATTTAAATTCACATCCCTTTTGTTTGTTGTCTAATTAGATCTTTGGATTTTACTCCAAGCAAAAAGTCCAATTAACTTTCCTTTAGCCATGTCCACTGGGACCCATGTCTAAACAAACATGTAGTAAATTAGGATTTGTCAAACAGTTCCCACTATGTCAGTCAATACTCTGGCAATAGTGCGGATGTGGGTAGAAAGTTAATTCACAGGGCCATATCTTTGCCAACTCTTGGGATTTCAACTCCAACTTCTGCACAATGTTTCGACTTGATCTATTATTGATTTATTTTATAACGGTGCTGTCAGGCAGAATTATCCCAGTATCCCCGAGATGACAGAAATGTTCAGGAATATGTTTAAAGATTAAAAACATCCGACAATCACATATTTATAGATGGTGTAAGCCGTAGAAGGAATGTATGTCCTGGGAAAAACATAGAGACAGGTGAAGTCTAGGTTTTTGAAAAAGTACTAGTATATTTATAAAGTGACCTTAATATATTTACTATATAGGGGTATTGCAACTTTAACTAAACTTTGTAATATTAATGTATGTACCTTTTGAAGCAAATTTATTTATTTATCATAGGGTTTGAAATTTAGACCATTTTGAAGATTTTGGTGGAGAAATAGCTCCATCTGCTGACCATAAAGAGTAATGTAAGACAAACCACAAGGCAGACATTTGTATATTGCCTGCAAAGTTTTGTATTTTGTATGTTATAAATAAATAAAAATAAATTAGTGTTGGTTAGTTAATTAATCAAATCAAGTTAAAAATGTATGGTTGGCCCCTGATATAACTACCAGGAAAGGTTATATTCTATGTATATACTTTTGAATGTAATCTAATAACAAACTCATACCAGACTCCTCGGGCAGATTTGGACTGGAACAAAGGATGCTGATCAGGACCTATAATGTAAAAAATAAAAATGTAATTGGTTGCACACAGTTTAGTCTTTGTTAAATTCAAATAGTTGACTTTACCTGGACTTGGAGCATCAGGTTGAAGGGCTGGGAAATCATTTGGAAAAACAAAAGTACTGTCATAGTCTGGGTTTACCTGAACAGACAAAAACGTATACCGGTTAGTATGATATTGACTTCAATGGCGATATTTTGTAAATATGTTTTGATAGGCTATGCTTCTATGTTTTTTATATATAAGAAACTAAACCAATGAAATTATCATAGAAAAATGCATTAATAATTATTAACTAATCCATTCATAAGTTGACAAAATGTAGCAAAAACAATTAGCTTTTTCTAAACCTAGTACATTTTATTTCACAATAGCTTAAAATGAATGAGCTGATGCTGTAAATGTTGTTGCAAGGTGTAGTCCATTGTGTAGTTACCTCTCCATTTGCCCGTGTGTTCCCAGGACACAGTGGGTTAGTGGGGTCATTTCGGGGTATATGTTCCTCCGGGGGCTTCTCCACTTGTCCTGCCCACGGCCTCTTCATACGGTGGGCCGACACCAGCACCCAACTGTCCCTCAGAGGGTTGTACCGGAGGTGCTGGTGTTCTAAAGAGACAAAACTTAATATGTTAAGCACACATTCATATTGTTAGTTTTAGGGCTGTTGTTGTACTTAAGAAATAGTTATGTCATAACCAACCAAACGATTAATCCACTGATACAGTGTGGCAAAGGGAAGGGGCTTAAAATGTATAACTTAACATATTTATAAAGGTGGACAGTAAAATATATTTAAACCTAAAAATTGACCGTATAAGTACTCCTGTTATCTTGAATAAAATGTATATATTATATTATATTATATTATATTAGACCAGCTTTATTGATGAAGAGTGAAATGTACAACTATACTTGGGTAGGAAAGTATTGGCTGTAGGATTTTGATCTTAGTGGGCCATGAAATGACTCATCTATCACAACAACTGCAGTTAGAAGTTTGTTGTAACTGCATTAAAAGCTTAAATAACTCTTCAAAGCACACTGCAATATTCTACCATAGATAGTCCACTCTACAATAAAACAATTTCTGGTGCTTTCTTCAGTTTTCTTCAATTTAAAGAAACAGGGCGCACTGCTCTGCAAAAGTGCACCACAAATCTTACCTTTTGGATCAAACTCTTCCAGATTGCTCATTGCGTTTAACTTGATCTGACTTTATAATACAACAGCAAAGATACAAATTTATTTCGATAAACTAGCCATTTCAGTCAGCATAAGCATTTTGGGGACCTACTTCCTGTTTTCGATGGCATGACAGGGGAGGCAGTTTGGGCAAATCTACGCTAGAAAGCATCAAGCTGTGTACATGCAAACACGGTCAGAAATATTATAAATTTACTTGTAATTCACTAATATAATAGTTTTATTACAATAGAACTTTATAATCGATATTTGTTTAAAAATATAGCAAAATCTTTTGAGTAAATCTGGACACTACTTAAAATTGTCACACATTCTGGCAACCCTGTTCTTTTTACGCCCACGTGTAGATTTACGCAGTTTCTGATTGGTTAGTTCGTGTCTAGCCGCTGTCAGTGCTCTCGTCCGCTGGTGGCGTGGTAGTTTTTTGCCCACATGTAGCCTGCCTTCTGCTGTCACCACTGCCTGTCCGTTCAGTTTGTACCATGTCTGTGTTCAAAATCATTTTAAAGCTTTTGGTGTCGCTCTCGGTTGCTGCCGTAGCTTTACTTTTGATTCAGTACTGGATGGCCACCAAGGAGCATGTATTCAACAAGGAGGACATAGCCAAATTAGCTAAACAGTACGCAGGTGAGGCTATGAATGGAGTATTTTGTGAATTAGGTGCTTGTATGTAGTTTTACTTTACTTTTACTTTGTCTTTGTTGCCTTAATGTTTTATTGCTGTGTATTTTTAGGTCAAGATCATGAACAGGCCTTCTCAAAAGTAGTTGTGGAGCTAAGAAAAAGGTAGGACTACTTAAAAAGCTCCAAGAATCTATGCACTGAGTCCCCTTCTTCAATGATCGTGTCCATTATTTATCTAAAATTATACACTGGGATTTGAAATTCACCACAATTGATTACTTAAACTGTATTGTTCTGCATACAAGAACTGTTGCACCCTCCAATACAAACACTGTTGTCTGAACCAAAATGTTGGCAAGTATTGGTAACATATGTTAAGTTAAAAATTGCATTCTCTGTAAAATATATGATTTATTTTCTTCATGCCAACCTCTCGTATTTAGTCTGGAAGTGTGTTGACAACTTGACCTATGTCTTAATAGTTGTGAGTCAAATTTTTTGTATTAGAGTCATTGCTTTGTCATATTAGCCTACTGTCATAATGCTGTCACTCTCAAGTTTGCACATAGTTACATCATGGCTAAAAAAAAATGGTTTGCAAAGCTAGAAAACAATCCATTCTTTGTTGGTCAGTTTAGTATCACTAATCTATCATATCATAGTCACAATATCATATTAAAGACAAATGGGTATTCTATATGAACTCACATGTGATTAAAATCATTTTTATTAGACATTTTGTTGAAATCTATATTTTGCATCTAGATACCCAGGACACATCCTTCCAGACGAAGACCTGCAGTGGGTCTTTGTAAACGCCGGTGGATGGATGGGATCAATGTGCCTTTTGCATGCCTCCCTCACAGAGTACCTGCTGCTGTTTGGAACTGCAGTGGACACAGGGGGACATTCAGGTGGGACATGGGAAAATTAATATATATTTTTTAATTTGTTTTTACTATAGTGCCCTGTAGTGAGACTATCTGCTGCAAAGTCAATAATTTTAGTATAACATAGCCCTGGACACAAAACTACCGGTACTTTTGTTTAGTAATCATTGTTTTGTCTTTTTTTTTTTGTTTTTCACCTTTTTCATTTAAATTGTATTTTGTTATGTTGGCTTACTGTGACATTGCTAAATATTGTCAATTGTATTTCATCATATCAGGCCGCTACTGGGCTGAAATTTCTGACACAGTCATCTCTGGCACATTTCGACAGTGGAAGGAAGGTACCACCAAAAGTGAAATCTACTATCCTGGTAAATTGCACATATTTTGTAGTACATTTTCATTGTGGACACTATTTAAACTAGGCCTGCCTAATCATATATCACCATCATCAATATATCACCTGGACAAAATCTCAGTAAAAACCTGTTTACCCTGTGGGTTTAACCACTACACATTTATAATCTGCAAGACATATGATTCTTGTGGAGGTTCAACAGTTAATATTTTAGTCGTTTTTCAGGTTTAAAAAGTCCTGAAAAATGACAAATTGCAAATCTAGTCAATAAATATTTTTTCAAACATGTGCAGCTATATTTTATACATGTTTTTCTAATATTGTGCAGCCTTACTTTTTATTTTATTTATTTTTTCTTAGGAGACTTTATAGTGCACAGTGTAGGCGAGGCTACAGCGGTCCAGTGGAGCGCGGGGACCTGGATGGTGGAGTACGGTCGTGGGTTTATTCCGTCCACTTTGGGATTCGCTTTAGCAGACACTCTGTTCAGCACTCAGGACTTTGTCACTATGTTCTACACTGTACGAGTCTATGTCAAGGCACTGATGCTGGAGGCTGCTACTCAACTCACACAAGCTGGAGTTATCTGAGCTACAGTAGGGAAATGGGTGAGATTAGAAATGCACAAATGACTTCCACCTAACAGGAGTCTACCAAGTGATTTACATGAGACAATCTAGTTTGCATAACTGCAGTTGATTCCATCCAAATGACTATTTTAGGTCTTAAATTGTATGAGAACTTTAGAAATAAATCATGAAATATAATTGTCATGATTCATTGTATGTAAATGTGGCACTATCTGATACAAAACACTTGTTTGTGGAAACTATAAAAGCATAAATATGTTTTTGCACAAACCAGGACAAGCTTAGTACAAACAAAAAAGGCTACAGTTTTGTGTCAGGTGGGACCAGTTTCACAGTCAAGTTAACCATCATTCCTCAAACTTCTTTAAGCTGCCCAACTGCCAGACTATTTGAAGAACTCTGTGCACACATTAAGTTCTTCACAAAATACTACATTTTTCACATCAAAAAGTGTCTGTAATCCACTTACTGTAATGATCAGATAATGGTTTCCTCAAGCAGTATTGTGTTTAAATGTTTAATGTGATTTGAACCAAAAACTGCATGTCTGCTTTTACAAAAACTGGAAGTAGATTAGACTACTACTGACTGGAGTGTCATTATAGTCTTAATATCTATGATTTGCACTAGCCTTTAAGGGCACAACAGCATCTACAGTTGTATACACTACATTCATCTGATGAGGTAACATTAACGTTTATAAATGTCTGTTCAGCAGTTCACAGCCTTATGTTTTGGACAGAAGTGTGAAACATATCATGAAGTAGTAATAATGCAATGCTGGAGAAATATGTAATAAAAACTCAAGTAGTTTTTATTTTAAATCAATTACTGTATCGTGAATGTTTACCAATGTGCAACTAAATAAACGGTTTTGGAAATATGTTGACTTTTTGTTATTTATGAGAAAATGCAAGTGTAGGTTAAATAAGTTTGTTTTTTGTTGTTTTTTACAAAGATGACAGAATAAAATATATAAAGTAGGATTTTAGGTTATTTATTTTTAAGAATTATTATTTATTTATTGTCCCCTCGCCCCTCGCTGTCCTGCCTACAACAGCGCTTTACACCCATCTAGTGGTTTTTCTCGGTATTCCTCGTCCAGTCAGTTGTACCAGTGGGTGAGCGTCAAGTGCTTTGAGCGGATGACTGACTTTTGTAAATATCTTTAACGCTACTACTAAAACCGATCTTACATCAAACTCCAACTATGATGGACTTAAACTATCAGTCGATGAAAGTAGCCCACCAGGCCAGGGAAGCTGTAAGTAAAAAGAAAACGTGTTTTGAGTGTGTCCTGCTGCAGAAAACTTAACCGTAAAGTTGTTAAAGCTAGTTATCGGGTGAAATTTGTGGCTAAATGAACGCATATATTTTGTAATAAAATAGATTTCTTGATACGGGGCAATTTGCGCTTTGGTTTTTGTAGATTTTAATGAACAGTCAAGAAAAGTAACATGTATGGTTAGCATTTAGCATTAGCTTAGTGTGCAAAGCGTCTCTGGTTGCCTAGATACCACTCACGTGATTTTTCTTTTTTGCTCATACAAACACTGGAGCATCACTAACCCTACTTCTTCAGTCGAGTTTAACTTTTTAAAATTGTCCCATACACATCTGTTTGGACAGCCGTTTTTGCATGTTAATGTTAACTATTACAGAAATATATTCCAGCCATGAAAAAAGCTAATAAAATTGCTTGAAGTTAGCAACATCAGACATCACTTTGACCAATAGGCTAGTAGTCAAGTTTTATTTTCCCTCACGTGGCCTCTACAGACAACCTAATTTACATAATAGGACAGAGCCAGATAGTCAATTACAAGCCTTTTTCTATTTCAGACTACACCTAATGATGATACTTTCCATTTTTAAAGCCTGTACTAGCCCTGTACTTGTGTTGTCATATTTCAGTGTTATTGATCACACTATACTCACTTGTCAGGAGGAGCAGAGGACAGACATGAGGAGGAAGAGCCTGCTGATACTCATCTACCATCACCTCATGGGACAAGGGTAAGACCTGTGTGCTTTATACTTGTTTGGTCAAACTTGTAGGGCTATAGTTGACTAAAGAAATTGTTAGTCAAAATAAAGGTATGCCCAGCAGGATGATCATATTGTAGCTACACTGTGTCTTCATTCACCAGTTACATGGACGCAGCCTTGGCTTTAGACCGGGAAACCAATGGTGGTATGAGGAAGTTTGAAATCTGTGACAATATCGACCTGGAGATGGTGCTAATGGAGTACGAGAGCTATCATTACGTCAAGTTTCAGAAGTATCCAAAACTGATTAAAAAAACAACAGAGCCAGGTAACAAAAAAAATGACAAAGGTGGATATTTTATTTATTACAAAAAATATTTTTTTTTTTTTACTATTTTGCATGAAGGTGAGAACAGATATGGCAGACCTACTGGGACAAAAAGGTAAGATTATATTAATTCTTGCTTATTCTCAAAAACAGGGCATGTAATAAGCTTTTACTACACATGTTGGCTAGTGAAAGTAGAGCCTTTCTGTATTATGTATTTTTTTTGCAGGAATTCTTGTTCAGCTTCCAAGCCCCTTCCTAAAATCAACTCAACCTCAAATCCAAATTCTGCTAGCAGCAACAAGAAGACACAAGCAGTCAACACACAACCAACTGTAAGGCAACATATTCATTTTAATTTATATTTCAAACTCCATATTCTTACTTGCTTTTTCACTTTTTCAGGAAAATGGGTTGGATTTGTCTCAGTTTGGTTTCAATGTTTCGTCCGTTGGGCATGGTCCCAGTGGAGAGGTGACAAATAAAAAGGTAGAACTTATTTTGGGCCTATTTTTAAAACATTTTTCTCAGTGTGCTTTTGTTAACGGCATCTTGTGTTTCCTTAGGGCAAGCTACTGGAAGGCCGAGGTTCAATAGACGTAGTAAAAGGAGTCAATGACACAGATCATATGGTAATGAAATGAAAATGTAAAAGGTAATGTGTTTATTATTCAATACTATCTGACTTGTTGTCTTATAGGAACGTCTCTTGAAGCCTCTCAGTGGATTTTCTGGAATTAGTGGAGAAATGAGAGAACTCGCCTCTATTATAAGCAGGGTAATGAACTATAATCTTCCAAGAACTTCTAAATAATTCAGACTGACATTTGTGAACAACTTCTGTAAAGAACTGAAAATATTTTGTGAAATTCCAAAATTTAGAAAGTGCAAAAAATGAATTATCAAAAATCAGTGGTCACATTAAAATACAACTTGTTCTTGTAATAGTACTCATGCACACTAGAGAGCAGTGTGGATCTTTGCAGAGAATGAATTGATCTGCTGCATTAATAAAGACTTTGGTTCTATCTGTTTCCCTTATCATTCTAAAGGACACCTATTTAGGCTGACTGTGTCTTCTATTCTACTTCCCTGACTGTTTTTGTTTGTGTGTGTGTGTTTCTTCAAAGGACATCTATTTGCACAGCCCTAACGTGCGCTGGGAGGACATCATCGGACTGGAGGACGCTAAACGATTAGTCAAAGAGGCTGTCGTCTACCCCATTAAGGTATTTCAACACTGGTATTTGGCCCGGCTTCGATTCTGAATACATCTCTTTTAGAAGACCTAAATAGTACCGAGGCCACAGGGGTCAGGCCAGTCCGTTAGCCTGACATTAAATCCATATCTGGGATAATATGGTAACGCGCACACACAGATGGATAGATCCAGCAGCACATAGACATACATATGTACACCAAATGGCACCTTAAATTTAGACCTAGACAGCTGCACTTTTTCCACCATACAGAAATGCCACGCGAATAAGAAACACATGATATGGAGGCGTACATATCTCAATCACTTTGATAAGAAGACGACAAATCAGGCTGTCTGCATCCTCTTGACATTTACAGACCAATATGAGGACAGATGTGGCTATCTTTGTGTCCGCTGCACACTTTTATTGAATAACCCTTTTTCCACAATGCCTAAATTCCATTGCTATTATTATTCATTCCAAGCGAGAAGGTCAGTTTGGTGGCACCTAAAATTTGTATCTATTTGTGATATAGATGCTGCAGTGATCTAGCTTTAAGACACTTTAATCAGTGCTATTGGCAATCTAAAATTACAACACATGCTTATGGAAGTTATTGATACATAAGGATCATGATTGTTTGTTTTTATGTGTTACAAATGTAAAAACATGTTGTTATTATTATTTAATTAAAATTAAAATACATCGATAAACCATCAGTAGTTGATATAGTTTATCATTTTGTGAAAAAAGCAAAGCCCAATTTTGACAAGACAGCAAAGAATAAAATAAGTGAATTGTGTATTTTGATATTTACTAGAAAATTATTTTTTCTATATCCAGTACCCTCAACTATTTACAGGGATCCTATCACCATGGAAGGGCTTACTTCTTTATGGTCCCCCAGGTAACACGTTATAGAACTATATTAAATATATATACAAACTCGGTAAGATCTTGATTTGCTAGAATCTTATTGTAAATCTAATATTCAAACAGGCACAGGGAAGACTTTACTGGCCAAGGCTGTGGCTACAGAGTGCAAGACAACCTTTTTCAACATCTCAGCCTCCAGCATTGTCAGCAAGTGGAGAGGGGACTCTGAAAAACTTGTTAGGGTAATTTATTAAAGATCATCAATTATATTTGGTATAAATTCTTGATAATAATAAAAGAAACTCATTTTCAGGTATTGTTTGAGCTAGCCAGATATCATGCACCTTCCACTATCTTTCTGGATGAGCTGGAGTCAGTGATGGGGCAAAGAGGGTCCGCCACGGGGTAAGTCAAAGTCATATTCTGAGATTTGTTTTCCATTATTTTAGGGCTTTTTAAATAGACAGTTGTTTTTGTCAGTGGGGAGCATGAAGGCAGTCGGAGGATGAAGACAGAGCTGCTGGTCCAGATGGATGGACTGGCCAGATCAGATGACCTGGTGTTTGTACTGGCTGCCTCCAACCTGCCCTGGTCAGTTAGGACACATAATTAATGTTTTTGGTAATATTGATGCATTTGTCTGTTGGTTTTTCTTAACAGAATCGGATGAAATTTTCGGGGAAGGTCAGAAATGACATAAGAAACATTTGGTTCAAATTTGGGAGTGATCCGTGGAAATAAGCTGCCTTGGCGGAGGTTTCTCAAATTGCTTTCTAGTTTTTAATGTAACCCAAAAGATGAACCAAAGCTTCATTGGAGAATTCAGTGGGTAATCACATATACCTAGTAAAGTTTTTGTTGCAGCCAATCTAACACTGACTTTGAGGAATTATGTTGTCATGGAACCATTATATAAATTATGGTTATAAATTAATATATAAACAGTAATAACAAAACCATTGATCATTGAGACTCCAGTTAGTTTATTTTTAAGTCATTTTGAAAACACAGTTAAAGTGACATTGTGGCTGTCTATATTTCAGGGAGTTGGACCATGCGATGTTGCGGAGACTAGAGAAGAGGATTTTGGTTGGTCTTCCCTCGGCACCAGCTCGACAAGCCATGATCTCCCATTGGCTGCCTCCGCTCAGCAGCACCGAAGGGGGAGTCGAACTACAGACCAAACTGCACTATGAGACACTGGCAAATGTGCGTTTCATATAACAATGCAAAAAAAAGTTAAGAAATGCTTTATCTGACCCTGTTCTAAGATGTAAAGTTAGTAATCTGTCATATTTATTATTTTACTTTAGTCCTTCTGCTGGCCTCTACAACATCAATTAACAGTTGACGGGGCACTACTTTGACTTTGATCATATTTGAGTTTCCTTTTAGCCCCTCCCCTGGCCTAAACTGGTTACAGACACCCTACTTTACATCATAGAACTGGGACAGATTGTCAGTTTTAAGCATTTTTCAATTTTTAGTTTGCATATTTTAGGAAAGTTACAGACTAGACCTTTAATTTATCGGTGGAACTATTTTTTGTTTTTTGAAGGAGATGGAGGGTTATTCTGGCTCTGACATCACACTGGTTTGTAAAGAGGCTGCCATGAGACCTGTTAGGAAGATCTTTGATGCTTTAGAGTCACTTGACAACGGTACAACATTGACTAAATACATCTTGTTCAATATAGCGTCCTCCAGTCAAATACTAAAGTCATTTCTCTCTCAGGTGAAACAGACATGGCGGCAATCCATTTGGAAACTGTCACCACGGAAGACTTCATGGAGGTGATAGGCCACACTAAACCCTCGGCTAGGACACTTCTGGACAGATACACAGCCTGGGAAAAAGAATACCAAGCTGTTTGAGGAAAGAAGTAGAGAGAGAACCCACATTTGCACAAGGAGGACATACAGACTCCACTCCAGGTGCTAACCATTCTGCCACTGTGAACTATATTAAAAGGATGTTTACAAAAATGCCTCAGTGTATGCAGTCACCTGTTTTAAAGCAGGTTCTTGAGGATGTGTTCAACAGCATCTGGAAAACTGTCACATGTCAAGTGAGGCGGAGGGTTGATTTTGTGTTCATCACCTTCTCTGTATTTACCTGAGACAAAAAAGGGAAATAATTGTATAAATAAATGTATTGAACTTAATAAATGCATAGAAAATTTTATAGGTAAAGGGGAATTATGGTGTTTAATACATTTAACATTCACATTTGGATGGACTCACCAGTTTTAACCAAAATACCTAACATTCCTGCATTCTGAGCTCCACCAACATCATCTCTGGCATCCTGAAAAAGCAACAATCTTATAAAGTCCATGTTCGTAACTTCTAATAACTACAAATAACACTAGACTACAATAAAGAATTCAGCTTACACTTATAAAATAATCTGTGCATAGGCATATAGTACTTACGTCTCCAATCATAACTGCTTCACTGGGGCTGCATCCCAAATCAGAGAGAGCCTGTAGGTAGGACAATGCACATTTTAACCCAAACATCAATCAAGTAAAAAAAAAAAGTATAAAAGACAAATGCATTATTGTTGGACGGTATTACGATGTTAAGCTATTTCATACCTGTGTAAAAAAGGTCTTCTCAGGCTTCCCTACCACTGTGGCTGTACAGTCTGTGGCATATTCTAGACCTGTGACAAAGGGCCCAGGTCCAAGGGCCAAACCATCCTTACGTTTATAATACCGGGCTTTATGGATAGCAATGAGAGGAGCTCCATCTAACACCATTCTGTTTATAAGTACATACAGATTTATCAAGTTAAAGCATAAAATCACTAAAAAAAACATATCATTAATGTCATACCTGAAAGCTTTGTTCATTGTGTTGTAGTTAAAGTGATCAGGAGCCAGGCCAATGACAACTGCATTTGGTTCAGATGTGTCAATACCTGCAAAAAGAGGCATCTAAAATCAAACTTTACCAATAAGAATTAATTACTTGCCATTTCTTTCAAAGGTTTATTCAATTTCAAGATCTGTAGCATCAATTTAATTCATGTTAGTACATTTAAGTAACCATATTCAAGGAGATTTGTACCAGAGAAGTCTTCCAATGCACTCTCCTCCACCATCAGCAGTGGTCTGTGTTGTTTCTGTTCCAACAAACTCCTGGCTGCACTCAGAGATGTGAAGATCTCTTTCTCCTGTACATACAACAATGTCATATTATATATTACAGATCTGTGGCACAATACAATGTAATAAGTAAGTATAGGATTTTTAATACTGAGTGATTTGTGTTTTACCTGAAGATCAAAATTGAGATGCTGCAGTCTTTCAAATAGGACTCTCTTACTTTCCTTTGTTGTGTTGGTTACAAACTTAATGGCAACAGAAGCCTGTCGTAATCTGAAATATGAAAAATAATCTAACTTTACAATTAAACATATATTTTTTTATTTATTTAACATGATCAGGTCAATCTTCTTAGCTTCAATTTTAATGATTACGTTAGCTACTCAAAATAAAAAAAAAGATAATGAAAGTGGGATGAAACCAGTCCTAACTAAATAATGGAAAAAAAGTCCAAAGATGTTTTTTTTTCTATTTAGATTTAGTTTTTACATATTTGCTTGTTACCTGTTGAGTGCCTCTGGTGCACCAGGTACAGCTGTGTCCTCTATATGGAGAGTCCCACTGAGGTCAATGAGCACAGCCTTCAGAGCTCTCCTGCCTGCCATACTGCACACCTAAAACATAGACACACAATACAAGAATATTATTACTTCTACAGTAACTTATCAAACTGTAGATTGTGTGGCTGTGTGTAAACTGTAGTCTCCGATTAGGATTTTATAAAGCTCTAAATACTGTACGACCAATGTAAATGCAGCTTTGGTCTGTTTAAAAAAGCTTATTCTTTATTAATAACTCCATTCCCTCATACATACACATTTATAATCATAGTTCACATTTTTAGCAGATTATTGTGTTGTTCAAACCTCCATGATCACAATCTGACCAGATTAGTCAAAGGTTGGACTAGAATACAGATTTGGGATCATATTTTGTTGGCGTGTGATTTTGGGTTACACAATCCACTATTATTTAGACATGCTTGGATTTCTGTCATGTAGTTATCAATGTGAGAGTGCAGTAATGCTCTTAATGTCCATAATGGCCATCCTGGTTCTTTTGACCAGTGGTGCTTTCTCTATTCATTTTTGGGGCTAAAATTTACCTTAACCACAACCTAACTGTCAATTTTGTTTTGGGTGATGATCTGTTTATGGGCCTCCACATTTTAATTTTAACCTATTACCTATGGATGTCAGGCCTAAGATTAGTCTGCATTTTAAACATTTAAAAACAGATTTTAAATTATACCAAAGTTAATAACTTTTAAGAGAGTTGGGCACCTGCAGCGTGATTCATGAACAATTCTAATTTAAAACTAACATCTAACATGAAGTGAAACGTCTGATATATAGTGGCATCCTTTCATACACGGTGCATTAAATGTGCACACAATAAAGTAAATAATTGCTCATATATGACTGAGTTTACAATAAATTACCAACCTTCAAGAGCTGCAGCTTCCCTTTACTTCCTGTTTGGAGTTCTTCTTCTGGTTTATTGACAGTTTGCTACCAAAGTTTCAGGGACTTTACCGCCACCTATGTTGGAGTGAGTGAACCTATGTAAATGACATACAGAAGCCTTCAGGGTGTGACATAAAATGATTGTGAATAATCTATTGTCTTTAAAACTTCCACTGCCGTGTGTTTTTTATCTTGGCTGCCAAACAGGCTCAACTTTATTTTGAGGATTAGTGTTTTTAAGTTTTTGACAAAAACTCGTCCCTTTCACTTTTGGATGTCCATTTTTGTGATCATATAATCAGATAAGAGGGTTATAGGTCCACATAATCACTCATTACACAAATAGAAAACATATGTGTCCTATTGCACTAACCACCAGCAGATGTTTAGCATTACTGGGTCTTAAGGGCAGATAGATTTAATATGGATGGGTATTAACAAATTTATAACCTGCTCTGTGCTGCATGCCAGACTACACAATCCTCTTTTCATGTAAGTGAATAACACAGCATTGACTTTTAGTTTTCGCCAAAATATTATGTTCCAAAAACTGTAAGAGGGAAAAAACATATTTTGTCAACATTTTTAACTTCATCCCTCACACATGAACCATGAAGGGTTACTTGTATGTTTTGAAACAGGTAGCCTAGTATAGCTCCACATATTGTATCTGATAATTATTTTAATAACTAAAAATATCTCACACCACTAAAGTTGACATTGTAACAAAAACATTGCATTCATAATAGCCATGTTTCACTTACTTTGTAGTAAATTATACGTTTTATATAGTTATAAGTACAGTACTTTGGTATTTACTTCATTTAAAACAATTTTTAGTAAACTGAAACGAGTATTGATCCCTCACATAAACATCTGCTTTAATTCCAGTCATTTTTTCTTTCTCCACACCTGAGGTTTCAGGACCCAAAAGCGGTGAACCCAAAAAGGGTGAATATAATTTAATTGTTGACCTGATTAAAACACATATTGCTTTAACTACAAAGTACAGTGAAACAGATTTTGAAATGCACCATTAAGGTTACAGAAATAATTTAGAAAAAACATGTTGAAAATGGTTGGAATAAGAGACAATGTCATTGCAATTTAAACGTCACAAAATACATTTAGAA
>JAVQKG010271656.1:0-12519 GCA_036025885.1 Hypseleotris bucephala
TAATTTTTAAACGTTTCTATAAATGTAATTCCAGTTATATCAGGTGTACTCATGTCGTGTGTAGATCACAAGCCCTAATAAATGAAGAGGGCTGTGTCATTGGGGAATTCAGTGTAAAACCTATCCACTTCAATATGTGCTATACACAATTTTCTTCTTTTCCGCTGTAGCTGAAACTCCCGTCCTATCAGTAAAGCTTATTATATAGGATGTATCATGAAGAATGTGTTATGACAAAAAACAAAACACAAACAAACAAACAAGAAAACACTATTTGCCAATTAATTCTTTCAAATTTTGACTTCAACTAAATATAAAACCCAAGCAATATTTTGGAAATTATTTTAGAATCAATCAATTTAAACTTCACATGGGACCATTATATAGTCCTATGTGACATGTAATGACATATTATTATACATTTTTGTTATAATAAATTGTATAGGCAGAGGATGCTCTAGGAATCTCTTAAAGTAACACATGAGTCTGCATGGCTTCTGTAGGTGGAGTAAAGTCAACACGTTAAGTCAACAGGAGTATTCATCACTATCATATCAGACATTGACCACACACATTCATTAACTTCCACTCTGCATATGTATTTGAAATGGATTAATAGGGTAGTTAAGATATATGCATTTATTTTTATTTCAGCCAATGACAATGAGGAAGAAACTCAGGTGACCAGTGGAGGAGGGCTGTCTGATAAAGTTTCCCTCTACAAAGGAGACATCACCCTGCTGGAGGTGGATGCTATAGTCAATGCTGGTAAGAAGACTACACAAGTTGTTATTGGCTGCCCTCTAGCGTTCATAGTTTGAAGGTGCAGGTTTCTTACATACAGTAACATACATGCACTGATCAACTGTAGCTCACACAAATGAGAAACTGATATTTTATCTTATATTCGGTAATTGTTTTCAATGCAGCTGTCATATATCTGGTGCTAGCAATACAGGTATAATTGTGATGGTTTTGCTAGCAATAATGTGCTTTTGTTGTATGCCATCACTGTGACTGTTATAATCCTGTTGTGTGAAATTAGCGCTCAAATTTAGTCTGAGTTGTATCAGATAAGCTTTTTGAGAGATTTGCACTACAGTTATGTAATTTGTGCAGTCAGCTCACAGCCCACGCACACACTGAGACGGAGAGGTGCTGAAGACTGCTTTACCTGTTGCTTTTGCTGCTCATTTGGAGCTTTTCAGATTCGGTTTGACATTAAGGTACAATAAGCTCTATGTGTGTCTTTCATTTCTTGTGGTATTATGGTTATGAACTTATAATCAGCCTTAGTTTACTCTGAAGTTTAAGCAACAGTTATGGACATCTGGCCTTGATTGTGTGTCATACTCACACTCACACTGTGGTCTAAATATTTGAGTTTAAACTGTTAATCAGCTTATATTGTGTGGATATGGTATGGTCCTGTGTTTTCATTTATAACAGAGATGGATGTGAATGTTCGCCTTTGAGTCTTTAATCAACTCTGCTTCAAACACAAACACTGCTGTGCCTTTGTTTTCATTTGCTGATTTCCTCAGAGGTTTACTGTACTGTGGTCAGCGATAGGTTAAACTTGTACAATTCAAATACAGTGGACTCTTATGTGTCAAGTGCTGGCTGATGCTTTTGTTCTTACTGTGGGTTTTCTAAAGTGACCTCACTTCACATAGTGATGTATCCCTCCCAGATAACAGAGACAGCAGGATTCAAGACTTTATTCTCATAGTGACAGCAGCATTTAAAAGCTGTGGGCTTTTTATGTTGTCCATTAAACTTTAATTGTTAGGCTCATTGAGTTTTTAATTCTGCCTTAATTCTGTGTGGCTGCACAGACAGACTGCGGTGCCACCTGGGTGTCAGTGTAGAAAACAGGAGGAGCTGAACAGACATAATTTAAGAGGCAGGGCTTTGCTGCAGCTCGGCCAAATTACAACAAACCTTGGGTCTTTGAGGGCCAGTAGGCAACCCACAAAATAGAAAGAGTGATTTATAAAATCATATTAAGACTGAAGCTCCCTGTAACTTTTGCTTCACCTTTCTTTAAACCATTAAAACCAGGAGCAAAATATTGTGACTTGCTCAAATAATTGATTTCTTTTTTATAAACTAGACTATTTTAGGAGTGCATGCAACCACTGATATTGATTTGTCTTGTATGAAATACTCACTTTATTTGTAGTAGTTGTAATAAATTTCCCATGCCACTACAAACATAAAAAGAACACAGGTAATACATGTTTCAAACTAGATTTAAGGATTCAATGGTTAAAATGACACGAAAACCTTTCAATCATTACATCATTCGGGATTTGAGTTGATTTTCTGTTCCATGACTGGTGTGTAGCCTAGGTGGAGTGAACATTTCTCCTCGGTAACAGCTGTCCTCAACTCTTCATATATTACCTGTTGTAAAGCCTTCCCATCTTTCTATATTAGATCATTTTTACACATCCAAATTTACAGTGCACAGAGAAATGAGTGCTATAAAGAATGTGAGTAGCTTGAGATGAGTGAGAAAAGCTATTGGTATTCTGTTGTATAAATCCAGCCCCATCACTGGTTTAATGAGAGAGCTGACCCTCTGAGAGCAGAGTACCATGCACCAGTGGAAATAGACTTGTATATAATGCATGTTGATGTGCTGTCATTATAAGTAGATATATTCTATTACATTTCTTACTTTTACAATCAATCAAGCATAATATAGACCAGACCTACATGGTTTCTCTTCTCAATGCCAAAGAATAGAAAATCTTATTTTGCCACTTGTATCAAGACAAAATGCTATTGTAAACATGCCCAGACAGGTGGTCTGTAATGCTTCATTAAAAGATCAATTTCATTTTCAAATTTTGGAAAATGTTTTTTTATTACCCACTTGTGTTTGGCAGGAGAAATAGTTACAGAAATACACAAGCGACACAAGCTGCATTTATCAGTATTGCTATGATATTATGTTTGCTTTGAGGCAATAAAAGTGCTGTTGCCTCCAGTATTGGTCTCGTATTGTGAATTTGTGGTGGTTTTAAAAGCTCTGTAGCAGTGGCAGTAGAACAACAGCACTGAATATCAAGGTGTGTAATGAGCACAAAATATAATGCACTTTTCACAAGCCTTAATGGAGAGCACAGCCTCAGTCATTAGGAAAATGGCACCAGCTGTATTTCAGCCAACTGCCTCTACAAAACAGAATATGTTTGTTTCAGCTTTTTCACTTCTGTTGTTGTTTTTCACAGCAAATGTTTTCTCCAGCTTATCCATGCTATAGATTTTTCAGTAAGTATTAATGTGGTGGGGTGCACAGTTAGTATGGAAAGTATAATGTGGATATACTATTTTTTTTATAGCAGCTACCTATTATACAGTATTGAAATGAAGGAAAGTAGTCAGCCTCAAGGCAGTCACATGTAATCTGTGTTTGTGCCAGTTCCAACCCTGGATAAATAGAGGGTTGTGTTAGGATGGGAAATATGCAAATCATAGTGTGTTATAAGCCAGTTTTTTGCAGTGAAAGCATCTGAAGAAAATATCCAACAGGGAAAGAAATTGTGAGTTATACAAGCCAAACACAGTGTCAGTTTTACAATACCTACATCCTCTGTTTTGTTACCTTTAAAAACCCATGACATTTGGTGGAGGCGAGTGTTGGGATCTTGTCAGTGCAGCTCTTCATTAGGTTTTCTGTCAGGCTCTGGATGTGCAGCACAAAACACTCGGCCTCCAGAGAGGACTCTATGGGTCTGTCTGTGTCTGCTGCTTCACACCGTGTTGATAACCTCTGAGAGATGTAGACACTGTGGGCAGATGACAGCAATACAATAAAATACAGTTTTTTTATTTGTGCTGTTATGAACTCCACTTAATACACTCCACTTAAATACACTCATCTACACTAGTATGCTACTATTTCGGGGCTGAATCAAGAAATATGTTTTTAGTTCTACTGCATAATTGTCAAAGCAACTTTTTGGCTGCTTGTTTATTGTAGCAACAGCAAATTGTTTGCCTTCAAACCGCAAAACTGATTCTTATATCAAGTCATAGTGAAAATGGCATAATTCATTTGGGATTGGTTTGACCCCTGTTGCTACTCTCTCTATTTATCCAGGCTTTGTACCAGTGCAGACTTGTACACTACATTGTGACCAATTGTATCTGTAGATGGTGAAATTACTTAAGATTGAGCAATATAAAAAAATAGTACGACCACACACACCACCACAGACTCTACTTGTGAACTTGTGGGAGATATACGTAAGAAAGAAATATTTCATTGATTTTCAAATAACATTTTGAAGAACTTTGAGTCTTCTTCAGTTTAAAATATCATGTTTAAGAGCCTGTTTATAGCATACATCTGTCTATAATATCCAGTATATACTTGCTGTCCTCAGTGAGTCTAAGGTCAGTGGTAAATCTGTCACTTTTCTCTCTATAACCGTTGCCGTGGATACCCAGATGTCTCCTCTCAGTACATTATAAACCTCGCCGGGGGACTGGTAACTTCTTGGGCAAACTTGTGATTGTTGCACTGTCACACTGTGGATGAAAATCAATGCCCTGGGCTGTGAGGAGGTGCTGCTCTGCTGAACAGTGAAATGACTCTGGTGAGATGGTTGTATTGGGTCTTGCACTAAAAGGCCCATTTAATCGTGTCAGCACTGAGCATGGTAGCGACAGGGTTTCCCCCACCGCCACTCTGTAAATGTAACCTGACAAAGCAGCTGCTACCTTTGCCTTTAACTCTAGGTCTAGGGATGCAACTACCGATTAGTTTGCCAATACATTCTTTTGTCAAGTGCTTTTTCTATTAATAATCGGATAGCAAAAAGTGCCAAAAAGGCGTTTTTTTTTATTATTTTTTTTTATTTTTTATACAATATTTGAAAAGGATAAACTATGCCACCTGAGGGCTTCTGGATAGAGCATATTTACAGACAGCGTTGCTTTTTCATCTTAAATGCAAAAATTGGGCCTAATTACTGTTTTGTGTGGGTTGTAAAATCCTACCTCTCATCAAATTGCATGTTTTGCATGTCTGTATACCCCAGTTAATGATTATTTGATATATTCAAAATAATTTTATTATTTAAATATTCAATTAATCACAATTAATTTGCTTAGTTATTTCAGCCCTACCATGTGTACAGAATTCTGGTATTACTTGATTGTCAACAGAATTGTCTTGTGCAACTGAGATAATGGCTTTTTCCCCTCTTTTACTTATTTTTGTTAGGGTCCCTATTGTATTGTATCTCAGAACTCTGAGCCTTGGATGGGATGTACAATTGCCAGCTTGTTGCACTGATAATCATTCACTCTCATATTCATTCAAAAGTGGCAATTCAGATGTAACCAGTTTTCCCAACACATACATATTTTTAATTAGTGGAAAGAAGCAGGAGTGTCTGGGACGAACCCACAGTAACACAAGGAGGATGTGCAAACTCCACTTCTTTGAGGGATTGTATATTTCTAGATTTTGAATGGGTAGTATGTGGTTTATTATTGATTATTGCTCGAATTGAATATTTAGACAACTGAACCTTTCACCAATGTCATTTGCTGGGCAGCCTGCCTCTAAACATATTCAAACATGACAAATTCAGCCCCACACAATGCAATGTTTAGAGTGTTAATCTGCTGGTGCTGCCTCTTCATTCAGGTCATGTCTCTGCTTGTCTCTGAGGAGGACATAAGTCACTGCTGTTAAGCCTCTGTTTGCATCCCTGATTGTCTTCGTCCCTCTTCCTCTCACCTCCATTCAACCTCTGCATTTCTCTATTGAACAATCACCCAATCTTTTGAACCATGGAAGTGTGAATGTCAAAATACATCTCCATATCACCTTCAACTGTTTTTGCATATGTACTATATCCAAAACTTTCGATAAGACCAGTATTGATAAATGCTAAACAGTGCCATTTGCGTTTCTGTAATGAACAAGGCCATTATTTCTGCTGCATTACACCTCTTTAAAACATGTAGATTACGTCAAAATGTATTTATTTTTAAACAAAATATCTAAAAAGGGACTATTACTGAATAAGACTATACAGTTCAAGTGTCTTTTAATGTTATAGTATGTTGTAACACAAGAGAATAACGCGGACCTATTAACCTGTGCCTATAGGGGGCACTGTTGCTCCATACAAATACTAGCTTTATTCAAGAGTGGAGTTCGAGGTGGTGTGGCTCGGTGGTTGTGTATTTAATTTTTTTTTTTAAATTCTACTTTTACTGTCTTATTTTTCTGTAAAAGTAGTTCAAAGTGGCAACTGCAAATTCCTTAAGCATTTTGTCACATGCCTTTTTGTACTTGCAAAATGGTTGGATTCTGGTTGCAATAAACAGACTTGTACTGACTTGAAATAAACTGATGATTATGAACATATAGCTTTTCATTCATCCAGGCAATTGGTCTGTCTGTAATAAGAATAATACATCGTCTAAAGATATATTGAAAAGTCTAACTATTTTTCTGCTGCAGATGTGGAGATGTAGCACTTATAGTCTGAATGTACAAAGAAAAAAAGAGTTAGATGTCAGTTTGTAGGGTGATCTGGGGTGAACATTTTACTGCCAGCGTTGAAAGAAGGTCACAGAAATCAACCCCTGACTGCTGACTGTTTCTTTGCAAAGCCGTATTTGCACAGCGTGGTCATGTGCAAACCATTCTCTGATTTTTGACAACCCCCCATTTCAATCTGGCTTCATTGTCACTGCGTCTGCATCTGCTATCCTGCCTCACTTTCCTCTACGGCTGCTATAGTTAATCTGTACTCTTGCGAATAATGTAAACCTTTGGAACAAACATATGCCGACCGTCCAGCCAGAGCCAGAAAAAGTGTGTGCCTTAGCAGAAATACTGATGAGCTGCTCTGTTACAACCCTCTGGTGCCAAAGTTTCCCCTATAATGGCTTTCTATGTATAATAGCAAGGTAATAGTAATGGTTCAAGTAATAAGCAACATAATGTTACAAGTAAAAGCATATAAAACACTTTGGCAGCCCGGGCTTATTCTCGGAGCGATGTAATTTTCTTTCAGCTGCCACTTTATTTCATAATTTTATGCTCCGACTTCACACAGTCCCATTTCTTTTGAGGCAATGCAGTTGTTAAAATAAATTCTTGCTCTCCAGAAAATGTAGTGCTTTAGCATTACTGTGTCTAACTTACACTCTACCTTGAATATCAGTCTTTTTTGGAGAATCTCAAGTTCTGCTTTTCCAGAAATTATTTATTTTGAAAACAATAAAATGTCTTCTTCATACAAGAGTTTGTAGCAGCTGAAAAGCATCGCGCTGATTTTTGCAGAGTAGCTTTAAATGAGAATACAGTTCTTCTAACCCAGGGCACTTCCTTCATTCAATATTTATGAGCACGTACAAACTCCCCTCAAAGCACAGGAACTGGGCTTGTGTTCACAAAAGATGTTTTCAACTGCCATTTTTACAGTTTTTTGACAAAAATATATTTTTGTCCTCATACAAGTTAAGTTAAGCTATTTTAGTTTTGTAGCTTATACTTGATAGTTTCCCAGTTCTGAATCAATCAAATGCAAGTTATTTGACATTTATCATAAAACATTTAACATTTCTGAAACCCACTTCACTCTCTATAGGAGCATTTTAGTGAGCCTTTTGTGTTTGAGTTATACAAAACAGGAAAGCAACAGAAAACTGATACAATTCTTGTGGGAGCAGGCAGGACTTCTTTCTGAGGTTTAAAATTAATATTTTACTTGTGTAATATTGAATATCCAGCCTAGTTTACTACAGAGGAAATGTAGAGACTACAAAATTGCATTGCAATGCAATTACAATGTTACAAAGACCAAATCATTATATGTTTAAACTCTATATACTTTATTTAAAAAAAAAAATAGTACAGATTAAATGCATGTTTCATGCATCTTTTGATCCTAGAGAAAAGCCTGCACTTCTGTCTTTTCTCTAAGATCTAATGTACTGTAATGTAATATAGTGGTCAGTAATGTCACCCACATAGACCTCTGTTTTAATATTTTGGGAGGATGGTTGTGATATGTATGCTAATGCAGCCCTGACTGGCCACCCCAGTGAAATGGATTTTCCCTCTGTTGACACAAACGATTGTGGGGCTTCTGTAGGGATTAAGAGATTGGCCACTGATTTTGGAGTTTCCTTCTGCTAAGTGGCTAATTGAAATGCAGCTCTATGTCTGTCTTAAAAAATACAACTCTTTTAGAGATAAAACTATAGACATAATTTTAACATAGTTTAAACTGAAGGGGTCTTTTTTGCTAACCCCGACATTTCTGAGCTCTCTTCAATATCATGTTAGTGTCAAAATTATACCCAATTGTATTTTCATGCCTTTCAGTATTTTTTTGGCTAATGCTTTTCTGACGTGCTGACATCCTTTCTATCTAGATAGTTGAAGAAACCCCATCTTGCTGCCACTTTCCATTTTTATGTTTTTTATGGTAATATGTTTAAGTTATACATTTTCAAATGCTAATGTAAATGTAATCAAAGTCATGGGAAAAGGTATAAAATAGGCTCTTTAAGGATCTCAACTCTTTAGTGCTCCATTTTTCTTAAAGACAGTTGTTTTTTAGAGCTACAAGAACTGCTGGAAATCTATAGCTGGATGCTCAACTTGTCATACTGTATTAGATCTCTTTTAACGTAAGCAAGAAATTGAATTGGATTTTTATTGTGCTCTCCAGCTTATGCAGGAAGGAAAGGTATTGTAGTGAAGAAAAGTGTAGAGGACATGGTCTCTGCCATGCAATATCAGTATCAATACAACTTAATATAGTGCGGTAAAGTTATGGTAAAGGTAATAAGAAACTTTGTTGTGGTCTTATACAAATATAAAAAAATGGTAATATTTAGTCTTGATTTACTCCTCACTCCAGGTTTCGTCTCGCGTTAGCCTTTAGGCACTGAATTTTAACTAGTAATTCCAGAGTCGCCCATTTCTGCTTTTATTTACATGCTTAATTTTATTCCTATGTCAAAAATCAGACCATTATTCCAACAGTAATCAAACGTTTTTTCTAATATTGCACAACCCTGCCACCATGCTACCCACTGAGGAGGTGGTTAATGCAGCTGGGTTCATGGGTGAGCATACAGTATATGGAGAAGTTATAGACAAGCTAATGATTCTTTTTTATGTACAGCAAAGAGCACTGAAGACCTGACATAGAGGTAGCACTGGCCTCAAACAAACTACAATTGTCTAACCCCGCTCAGCTGTGGCGCTTTAATGGGTTGATGGTGGGTGCCATTAGCATGATGAAATGGACAAATAAGTGACTTTACCCAAACCCACTCAAGTACGGGGCTTGCAATTTGGTTCAGCCTTTGATGCTTGTCTTGGCCATGGAAACGGTTTAATCTCTTTAATAGAATCTCAGGCCCCCTGCGTGCACAAACAAAGAAGATTAAAGTTTCACATAAGGCGAAGAATGGCATGGATTTTGTCACACTAGACTAAAATATCAGAACTGCAAATAGCATTCAGATTTACATTTAGATTCATTTGTGTCAGATGTAATTTTGAAGCTTTATTATTAGTTTTGTTATCATAAAGTCTTCAAAATCAGTCATGTTGAGGAGGAAGAGGAGTGCTGTAATCTAGCATCTCCATAACGCCACTGTATATCTAGGTTACTGCTTTCTTCTTGTGTGCACATGCTAAAGCTAATTATATCTGCAGTAGTTGGATCTCTAAGTCAGATCCCAGCAGCTTCCATGCAGCAGGCTTTTCTTTTGATAAGCAGCCAGTAACTATACTCTTCGTCGCTCTTTCTCCTCCTCATCTTAATAATTATCAGAATAGGTGTTGATTGATTTTGTAAGAATGCAATTTGCTGATGAAGAAGAATGCAGACGAAAAAGAAAAAAAGTTAAGTAAAGGAGAATATCGGGTGTTTGTCATCTGGGTATTTTTTGTCAAAGCTTGTGGCACTTTTGACAAACGTGAAGACAAGGTGCAGAGACACTGTATATTTATAGGTCTACTTTGTGCAGCAGCCAGGTGAGAGGGAAGTAGAGGAAAACAAGAAAGGATGAATCGGTGACAGGAAGAAGGCTTAGATGAGCCTGTTGTTGTGTACTTCAGCAGATTTAATTCCCATCGTTCCCGGGATAATCAGCAGCACCACGGAGCTGTCCTCGGCCGAGTGGGACCCCAGGGGACGTCCCGCCTCGCTCTGCTGTGGGACGCATCACGGTGCAGTAAGCATAGGTGCTTTTATCGCCGGGTGGGTGCCGTCATAATGATTGATGAAAATTTTCCACAATGTAACTCTCCACATGCTAAAAACAAAGTTTTGCCAAAAATGACACAATAGCCTCTTTTCTGCACATTTTTGCATATATGCCCAAACCTTAGCCTTCATGATCACGAAAAGCAGTGCAATATATAAAAATTAAATGAATATGTTGAGAAAATATGTGTGACACTGGTGAATCAAAAGTCGAGGAAAAACATCTTAGAACAAAATGAAAGAATAGGCTTGGTTGCGCAGTTAGCATAAGCTATACACTAGAGCATGTTAGGGACTACTGAAGCTTTTCTGTATAGTCTGTATTAAATTATGTGCAATGGAGCAAAATTATATATTATTGGTCAGTTTCCCAAGATTCTAAAGACAGTGCTACTGCTTTGGTGAGGTGAACACCCAGTATTTTAAGTTAGTCCAAAAGTGTTTGTGTCATCCTGCATCTATCTGCTTTTAACAAACCTCAAACACACCGAGAGTGGGTTTGCTCCTCTGAGAGCTCCATTATTCTAAACTAGGTTTAGGCTTTTTTTCTAAACACCAGCTGGTGTTTCGATCACAACAGTCTGTGTGGCATGTCAACATTTACATTTTAACACTTTCTCTGTATGTCACAGATTTGTCAGCTCTGAGAAGATGAGACATGTCTGTTTCAAAATGAAATGCATTTTCTATTTTCTGAAAGCTTGTAGCTGTATAAAATCTCCAATAGCATCTCACCACAGTCAGAAGAATGGCTGTTAGCAGGACACGAGGATGACTAATTGGTATTTCTCTTGTGTGGCACACTTGAATATCGAATTTTCTCCTGAGTGCAGAAAGCACTGACAGTATTGACAATGCTCCTGATGTTGTTAATGCTAGAATCTGCTCAATTACTCTGGCATTGTGAGGCAATTATCTTGTGTACCATCTAAAGCAAGGCATGGTGCAATTCAATCAGAGCAAATATTCTTCATTTATTCTTGGGTTTCTGTCAGCTGAGGTCAGGCAGACCTCTGTTTGTGCTGCGTTTGCTACAACTCCTTCAACATGAGCTCATTCATTTCCATTTGACCTGCAGTTCTGTAGTCGCCGGCAGCTGGTGAATAAGCAATGGTGAAAAACTCATTTGATGTGGTAGAGTCTTGCTGATCATAGCAAAGCTGCAATGGACTTTTTAATTTGAAAGCCTTGTCTGAATCTGTTTTTAGCTTTTTCAAGGTGATGGGTGTTACCTGTGTTTAGTTGATAGTATCTCCTTTATCTGCTAACTGTATGTCTTTCATACAGTACATGTGAGAATTTACTATCTCTGCTTTTGCATTTGCATTCTTTGGCTGATTAATTCATGCATTTTTCTCTCACTTGAAATACATTTGCATATAAAACAGTACCGTTGTGTTAGAGTTATCAGAACAAAGATTTGATCATAATAATTCACATGGGACCAGACAGTATAACAGTGACACATATCTACACAATATACATACATAGATCACAGTTAAACTTTGGGTTCAGTCCTGGTCTTCATTAGGGAAATGCACTCACTCGCAATTAGTGGTAAAGATATTCTTCCGTGCACTTACCCTTTGATTGCATTGTTATTGCACAAAGGCAAGATAGATGGCTGTATATTTGACGCTGAGCACTTTTTCAATTAGCAAAGTTTTCTGGGTCTGTGGCTGTGTCCCACAGGCACAGTATGTGAAGCGGACAACCAGGGTTGGACTAAAGTTAGATTTGATTTAATTAACAATTACAAAACGCGACTATAGAGGTTGTAAATGAAGACAGATTTGAGTCTTCAGTCCTGCATCTTTTAACATTTAATTAATGGGTTATCCAAACATTGTACATATGATATTTTAGAGATGGGCAATATACTGTTCATGACTAAATGTGTTTTTTTTCTGTCATGATATTAATTGGCCTCTTATTGGGAAACCAGTGGTTACAGCTTCTACGTATAAAAGTAACTTATAAAAGTCACTTATAAAAGTCACTTTTTCCTGTTTTGCTTCAGTACAGCCATCGAAAACTACCTCTTAACTGTATATTTTATTTATTATTGACTATTTTGTACAATACTGTATAAATGGCAACTAGGGCTGTAAAAAAAAAATCGATTTGTGATATATCGCGATACTTTTTGGCACGATACTTAGTATCGATACTTCCGCTGAGTATCGATACTTTCATGACGTCATCGTGCATAATTAATGAGCTACAGTCGTTCTGATGGCAGAGCTAT
>JAVQKG010271691.1:0-14632 GCA_036025885.1 Hypseleotris bucephala
GTTGTTTGGTGCACAGTACAAATATTAATTTTAATTCCTGTGTGGTGGACATAGTTAGGAGTAAAATATCCTATAAATATATGTAATGTTCATTGTTCTTGCATTTCTCAGAATATTGACATGTTCTGCTCTTTATGTGATGCGGAATTCTTTTTAGAGTGTTGGACATTATTCAAATAAATATTGTGCACAGAAGGGCATGTTTATTGTATCTAATTGAACTCTATCTGCTCACTTGTTCATATATTAATGACTTTGATAACATGTAATAGCTATAGGAACTTTCCCCACCCATCTGGGCCCATCTTAAGCAACACAGACGATAATGGTGGTAATTTAAGCCATGTATAATATTTATTGCAGCTGCTTTATAGCAAAGACGCTGATATTTATCCAGTAATTACAGGCACTAAAGCTTATCCCTGCTTTGTGTTGCTGTATTGTTTGGCCATTGCCATGACACTACGACGGGTCACTATCGTCAACAAGCAGCCTGCAATCAACCATTAGATCAGACTATTAGGGCAGAGAGGAGTCACTAGGCAAACAGTGCCCCAGCCTTTAAAACAGTTATCTAATCTAGTCAACAGGGATGAGCTGGACTTTGAGTTCACAGACAGACGGAGCAGTTTGTCCAACCAGTGACTGTTTGGCACGGAAATAAAATAGCACTCAGGATCGGACGAGGCTGCCATTGGTCAGTTCTCGGGACGGTCCTAATTTAAAAGGTTTACGAGCCGGGATCAGATAAGACCCTGCTTTGTTTAGAGTTAGATAACATCTGATGATCGGGATTCAGAGCAGTGTTGTGGGCCTTTGTAACATCAGATAGGAAGTTTCTGCAAGTTATTAACAATGATGTTTTTTTGTATAAATAAAAGCCAGTTGTGAGAAAAAAAAACCTTGATGATTTCAGTTTAAATTTGACTCATTCACTCTGTACATTTTTGAATATCTGTGTATAAAATGTATATAATGAATACTGCTTTCCAGCTCAGTAATAATATAAAAATAGTGTGGTAATAAACAGGTAATATAGTAAATATGGTACCAGGTAATTTCCATGTAATTATCCTTGTAAATTCATGCAGTGTATTTAGCATGGTAAACAGATGAGCAATGCAATACAGAATGGCCTAGTAATTATGAGTAACCTATTGTCAAGGTTAGGGTAGGGAGTTAGGGTGGGAAATTACACAGAATTAGAAATGACTCTTAAATTATGTTACCTGTTTATTATCACACGATTACTATGTTATTATTGTTCTGTAAAGTAATGTGCTTCTCCTGTTTCCATTGTGGAGCTGTTCACATTCAATTATAGAGGCCAGTTTGATTAATATTATTATTTTTTAAATTTCTTCTGTGATATTTTGCTTGCGTGTTTTTGTCAAGAGTGTCTTTGTGCATTCATGTTTCTGTGGCCATGAACTTTTCCCTCTGGAAGAATAAAGTAAAATCTAAATCAGGTAATATGTATCTATGAATTTTTTAATAATGATGGCCCAGTTGTGCTGAAATACTAAAGGTGTGCAACCAATAATGGGCAATACAAATTCATCTATTGTTGACAATTAAAATTTCCAAAATAATAAAAAACGAATGTATAAAATCTTGAGGGTAAAAGCTATAGATGCTGTCAGTGTGAATTACATATTGTGGGTATTGAGTCATGGCCGGTTCGGACAGGGGCAATAATTATAGCAGCCACAAAGTGTTGCAGTGCACAGACGTACAAGTGTTGTGTGACAGGCATAAAAAGGAAAACAAGACCCTTATGTTTGATCTTTAACTGACCCTTCATTTTACATTAACACAGATCTACAGGTAAATCATTGCAAATATCACTCCTGTATTTCTCATGTAAAAAAGGAAAAAATAGACTGTAATATGTGACTAGTAACTTCTTTAATTGAAGAAAAACAAAAGCCTTTCAATATGCAATATTGCATATTATGCAAGCCAATATGCAAGCCAACTCAGACTCAAAAGTTGCACTAAGTCTATATTTTGTCTACCACTTTGAGGATGCTGAATTATTATATTAAATTTTACAGTCAGTATAAACTTTTCTCACATTCACAAGTTAATGTTAATGAAAAGAAGTCAGTAATTTCTTATATCCAACTATGAAAATATTCTGTGCAGTCATTTGTTGTGAGATGTTGAGTTTGTTACAGTGCCATTTTCTTTCAGCAAAAACAACAACTTCAGTTAAATTACAACAGTCAATTTCTAAGATAAATAGAAAGTTGTACATTACTTCATTTACTAAGGCAAATGGTGTATTAGCTTTTAATTTGACAGTGTAATAGTTGATGTGATATCTGAATGTCTCCATCTCTTGCCTGTAGCTGACTGCAGTGGTCCAGGCAGGAGACAGGAGACTGGATATGTGGGCTCAGTCTGGTGCGGCCTGCCCAGCATCAGTCTAAGTGCCTCTGACAGTTCACCACACAGTTATTAACTGTGATCCGCCACCACAGGCCCCGGGACACCCTGCGCTGAGGGGAGGGTCCACCAGAGGGCTCTGCCACAAACACAAAGACCGCTTTCACTTTTCACCCCCTCCTAAACACTAATACATATTCATCTCATATACTTTTCTAATACAGGCCTATTTATATGAGAATCTGCTGGAAAGTAACTCTGCCAAACCTACCAGTCCCTGACAGTGATATGCTGATTAAAAGCCACAGCAAAGGGCTACAGTTCTGTCCATGTATTAATAAATGGGACCGACTTACTCGTGCAATCATCTTCTACAGCTTTTTTCAGTAGATCAAATATGACGTTAACAAGATATTGCCATTTAAAATGTTTTTTTTTCTTCTTGGCTTTGATAATATTTCTAAATATTCTGTATTAATATAGACTCATTCACTTTGGTAACATTTTTGTCCGTTCTGCAGATTTTATGCTGTTGCCTGAATCAGCAATAGGCCACTGACCAAGAATAAAAATTGTAAAAATAAATAATGCCAGTAAACCCAACCCAATTTAAGCTAGCAAAACCCTACTGTATGTGACTATTAGGATGTCCATAAATGCAGACACTCTAAGAGTCAGGATGTGCTAACAAAATATTATCAATCAATCATGCTGAAATGTATTAATAAAAAGAATATATCACTTCAAGGTTACATTTCTATTGGGATTTGGTTGAAAAGATGACAATGCAATAGTGAAGAGTACTGGTGCACACACATTAAGTTTGTTTGTAAGTTTACATTGGGCCTGTGTCAGTTTATAAGCACAACTCCACAGGCGCTGTAACATACAACCCTTCTGGCCTGACTGGCTTTAGTTGCCAATGTGTGGAATGCTGTCCGTAGACTTGTGGCTTTCATCCGCATAGGTGGTCCATGGTCGCTGTTTGTCCTGCACTTGGCCTCCTGTCCTCCCTCCAGCAAAACCTTCTCCTCCTCAGGATGTGGGATAGTCCTGGGGCATCAGCTCTTTTCAAATAACAACAGAACTGTGGCATTAGACTGCAAATGTGGGAAAGAAACTGATAAATTAAGTGAGAAGGAGGAGCAGGGAATCTATAAGTCTGGAGAAAATGATTCTTGAGAGGGCCCAGAAATACATAGTTCACAAATGTATAGCCTACATATTTTTTATTTACAAAATGCCATTCAATGCATTTTTCCACATTTGATTAGCTCATCATGTTTTACTCTTACCATACATACTTTTTAAGGTTGTTTAAAAAATCACATATAGTATATACATTGGAGTAAATAGCAAGGTTTCTCTTACAATGTAGACTTTAATGAAACAAAATACAACTCCAGGGAAACTTTATAACATAGAGGTAAGCTTACAAAAGTTGAGCATAATAGGATCCCTTTAGCATGTATGGTAGGGCCAGATAACTTTTTAGGGGGTCTTCAAATACCTGGTAAAACAAAGAAAGACAGACAAACCGGGGCAGTGAGGGATTGCAATCCATAATGACAGTCGACTATGTTTAGCCCCAGAATGGTCCTGGCATAAACAGCAGCTCGTCCCAGCTAACAGGAGGGCTTAAAGTTGCTGCATCGAAAAGCCCCAAAGCCACTTTTTCCTGCCTACACCGGCCATAATGAAAGCCCCACCAGTCAATTGTTGAATAGTTGAGGCTTTTCTCTTTGAGGTGACTGGCTTTAATATAGCAACACGACATACACGGTGGAGCAATGGACGTCCCCAGCAGTGTTCAAAGCTGTGGCGGGCAAAGGATACGGCTGACATGCATTATTCCTTACAAAAGCTGCCCTTTGTTTGCTTTATGCTCAGATCCCACAAATTGTAGGCTTTGTCTATCAACATTTCTTATTTCAGATTCAGACGCGTTTTTTTTTCTCCTCGCCTCCTTTCCTCTTTCCTGGTGCCCTCTCTGGCCTTGGCATGTGTTGGTGGCATTAATAAATATCATGCATTCTAAAAAATAGAGGTCTGCCTGTATTTGGATTTACAAGTGTAGGAAACCATCCTTTGTCTGGGCTTAATAACTACGCAAAGACTGGCTTGTGACCACTTTACAGCTAAAAATTGCTTCAAAATTCTGTATTTTCTATTCACAAGTTGAAACCAAATATACAGTTTGTTTGTCAATTTCTGACCTTTTTTGAATAGCTGACCATTTGTTTTTGAGTCATCTTGTTAACAGTCAGACAGAGAAACAAACCAGCAATGACCATAAAAAAATGCTGGCGGAGGTTATACCTAAGCACACTGCAGAGTCAGAGCTGATCATAACATCCTATGGCGCCACAGCAGCTCACAGACACACACCCGCACGCTCACACACACACACACACAGATTGCTCAATTAGGCTTCCTTCAGTCGTCCCTCTCTTAACCCTGCAGCCATTCACTAGGAGTCATTACACTCAGGGTCAAGTGTGATCCCTTCCACTTATATGCATCAACATCGGCCAAGTGCTGCTCACACACTTACAGACACTTCACAAATGTATAAAAACTGTGCAGAGGCCAGTGAGACAATAAGTGATGGAAAATGTTATGCTGCCCTCTTGTGCCCTACAGTTTGTAACTACAAGGGGGTGAAATCTCGGTCACACTTTATTTTACATAGCCCGTAATACAACAAACTGTAATAACATGTCACTTCATGTTACATACATAATGGTTAAACTTGGGTTATAGGTACAATGTAGATGCTATTACATTGTACTTAATAAGGTAGATACAATGTTGTTAAGGGCTATGTAAAATAAAGTTTTACCGAAAGCTTGAATAACTCACTTGGAGTCAATAATTATTCTTTTCCTGCAATGTTCAAAACTGCAGGTGGTAAGCTCTGTCACAGCTGCCCTGGAGTAGACTGGCAGAGAAGTGTCAGCCACACAACAATATCAATAATAGTACTTACGACAGGATGGGGTCACCAGGGAGTATGAACTGGTTGGGGAGATAACCGAACAGCCAACATGCCAGTGGACAACTGACTTCCTGTGCCATTGTCTGAAGAAGATTAAATACTGAATATTGATAAATAAAAAACAAACAGCCTATACAGTATTATTAGTTTAAAAAATAATAAAGGTGTGTGTGTGTGTGTGTGTGTGTGTGTGTGTGTGTGTGTGTGTGTGTGTGTTTGTGTGTATACTATCTTTTGAAAGCAGCCTATGATAGAAAATAGTCATATATTTTATCAGTGTGTTGACAAAGCATCTCTCCCCCTCTCTAGTGTCTTTGGGTGACTCTGGGATGTGTGGTGGGCCGAGGAGGAAACTCCCTTCACCACAGCCCTCCTATCTCTGTGGGAGTTCATTATACACACACACTGGCCACACACAGAACACATGGACACACAATCACTCACAATAAACACAATATCTATTATAAAAGATTATCATGATTACTGGGGGGGCAGATGTGCACCACCCACCACACTATAAACTCTAGCCTTGATGAATATGGCTGTCCCCTGCCCCACCCAGACAGACAACCCCCTGAACAGAAGCTGAGACCTGAGAGGTGTGGGTTGGAAACAGAGGCAGACAGTTTGATGACATGGATCTAATTTGTTTAATGTGTGTTTTTTTTATTTTATTTTAAAAATACAATACAAATATATTATTTAAATACTTTAGCCATGTTTTTGACAGCCTCTGTTGTCTAAACCAGCCATTCCCAAAGTCAGTTATCTGAAAATGTTGGGAGACATTCTTAATGTTGAATCTTCTTTCAAAATTTAAAACTTAAGTCACATGTCTTTTTTAAAACATTGAAAACAGTACAGTCTATCACCAGTTAATTTAAAATAATATACCTATTGTTTGAAAAATGTTACAAGTTGTCTAATTGGTTCAAGCTAAATTTATTTTCAGAAACCTGCAGTACCTTCACGGCCCTTTAGAGGGCACCGGACACCAGTTTGAAAACCACTGGTCTAAACCACGCTTTGATCTATTGTAACTTTTTATGAATTATTTGTTTGCATAATATATAATCTCATTGTTAGTGTCATTTTGAGTAATCTGAATAATCACCGTCGTTTCTGTCTTTATGAAGTCTCTTGAATTTGCGAATATCAAGCATGCAGACTAATTATTGGAGCATAATTACTGGAGCGTTACACTCTAGTGTCACCTGCCGGTGAACTCGCAGTATAACATCCAAATTGAAATTGTATAAATCTTTATTTCTCAAATAACCCACCCCCCACAAACACTTTGTAAAAAGGGCCAAATAATTCACATTTAATGTCAGTCTGAAAATAAGGAGGCAGAATTTAGCAGTCTATAAAATAGATGATGGCCTAAAACGTCCTGTAAACAAAAACATTAACTGTAACAAGTTAAAAGTCCCTTGTTTCTTAAGAAAAACCTTAAGAAGGATGAGAAGCAAATCTTTCAAAGTGGCACTGGTAGAGAGGCCCACAACAAAATAAAACATCACTGTTCAGAGTTCAACTCTTACTACAGTATTTTATGCAAAACACACACAAAACCCCTTTTGTTTCCTTTTTACAAAATAGTATCGAATAGGGATGTGAGGAGAGAAACAACACAGAGGTGAAATCTTTTGTTTTACATTCATAAAATTATTTTTTAAAAGGCCCAAATGTTTGTTGGAATGGTTGTGTTTTTGTTCTATTTATGCCACAACCAAAAAGAAGCTTGTGTGTGTGTTCATGTTTTAGGCTGGAGGAGTTCACAAAAGTGGTTGTCACAAAACTGAATAAGAATTACAGTATACTGTATTATAGACAGCACAATAGCATTGCATCCTTTTGATTCTTGCACTTCAAATAAAACCCAAAATATGCTACTGCTGGAAAAACATACAGTAAAAAACAAATATGATTGGAGCCATCCTGAGAACAATATGAAAATAATAAATAACCCCTGGCTGCCAGTGTCACAGCCTTGCTCCAGGTGTGATGCAGATCTGTGGATGCAATTGTGGCAGGTTTTTAGTCCAGTCTCTGTTTGATGATGTTAATAACCTTGTAGTCCATTGTAAACCTTTTGTACAGAGCCCTGTTTCAGAATACTCCGGATGCCTGTAACAAAGAAATAGTTTTAATTCAACACAATCACAATCCATTTACAGATTTATGTTTAACAGCCAAACATGCATCAAGTCAATGAAATATAAAATCCAGGACTGCTTTCACTGCCAAATAAATGACATCCTCACCTGCTTTCTGATTCTCGTCCACTTGAGTCTGAGGGAACTCCACATCAAATGTTATAATGAGTGATCCACGGATATTAATATTGTCAAAATTTGGCAGACCCTCTCCTTTCTTCCACATTCGAGCACCAGGCTTAGTGATTTTGTCCCTGACAATGTGTACCTGCGGGACACCAGTCATTATGTTAATTTTAACAGTCAACATACTTTTAAACACATGTACAAAAAACAAAGGTTAAAGACCTTGTGTCCATCTAAATGAACAATGTCCATCTCAAAGCCGACCAGAGCCTCGACCAATGAAATTGTGACATTTGTGTACAGATCATCTCCTCTGCGTTCAAAAACTGGATGTCTAAAAAACACCATATGATAAACAGTCACATAAAATAGCCTATTTGCTTTTAGGCACACATTACAAGTATAATGAGTTGCTTACTTTAGAACTTTAATACGGAAACGGAGATCTCCTGGTTCTCCATCGATGTGAGGTTCACCTGTGATTACAAACAAATATACAGCATTAATACTTAAAATAATATTTTTTATAGTACATACAAAGTTAAAAAGTTATAAGTGTTCAACAAACCTTCTCCAATGAAAGGATACTCCATCTCATCTCTCACTCCTTGTTCAATCTCAACCTCTAAAGTGCGCTCCTCATTTACCAGTCTATAAAAGACAGCCACAAACATATTCAAACTAATCTCTATAAACAGCAAAGGCAATATCAAATTTTCAGGCACCTGTATTGTTAAGTGACCTTGGTGAATAGAGTACATGCAAAACAATGGTTATAGCACCGTTTTCATGATTATCTTTGTTAATAAATACTGCATTATGAAGTTACTTACTTTACATTGGGACACTCATCACAGACCATCTCCTGAGTCATCTGGAAGCGTCCAGGTCCGAGCTGTGTTGTCCTCATCTCCTGTCTGCAGTTACACTTCCTTTTACCAGGGGCTTCTTTGGCTATAGGCTTGTTGCGTACAACCTTTGGAAGAAACATAAAGTACTTAGTGTTGTCCCTAACTAATTTTACACATACTATATACATAACTAACAGGTTGTTGATTACAATGATTGTGTTTCAATCTCACCTCAACAAAGTTCCCAGAGTACACCTCCTCAAGTGTGACCTCCAAGTCAAGAATAATGTCATTGCCTCTGGGGATATTTCTGTCTTGTTGCTGTCGGTTTCCACCAAACATGAACCCAAAGTCGCCAAAGAAGCTGCAAAGACATGACAGGCATGGATGCATAGAATACATACTTTCTGCTAACAAAGATTATAATAGGGATTCATTAAAGGATACTGTTTTGCTAATGTTTAAATAAAACCATGCAGCAACATTTCTGATCTGCATCACAACCACAAAGTGACACTAACCTGGAGAAGATGTCATTGTGTGAGCCATGGTGACCCTCTTTTAGTCCATCTTCTCCATAGGCATTGTACTGTTTCCTTTTCTCCTCATCTGAAAGCACCTGCAATGATTTAAACATTCATTCAGAATCAGGAGCTTTATTTGTCATTGCAAAAATTACTCATTCAAGTTAATCCATCAGTGTGTGTTCATGGTTTCAATAGCTGATAAAAAAAAATGTTTTTAAGTATGTTAGACCAGCTTTTAAGGCTTCTGTATCTTCTTTCTGAAGGCAGGAAGGCAAACAGTTCACATCCTGGGTGAGTATTGTCTTTAATGATTTTTTTGGCCCTGTTTAGACATCTTGAATTCTTCTGATTTTTTTCAGCAGCAGAGCACCCAGCATACCAGACATTGATGCAGTACGCAAGACACTTGTAATGGTGGAGTGGTAGAAGGTCACCATCAGGTTTTGTTACAGATTGGTTTTGCACAGTATCCTTAAGAAATGTAGTCTTTGCTGAGCCTTTTTCACAATTGTTGTAGTGTTTTCAGTCGAAGAGAGGTTCATTTATTCATTAATCCTGCCACCTTTCCTGTTAAGGGTCACAGGTGCCTGGGGCCTATCTTAGAAACTATGGGGAGAACACACAGACTCCACCCAGAGAGATTTTCTCTTTGGTGGGAGGCGAGAGCACTAACGGCTCTGCCACCATGCCCCTTCTAAACAAATACTTTAAACTTAATTGTTAAGGACCATCAATTCAACCAGTTATTTTTAACAGGGTTGGCACCATACCCTATTTAAGTTATTAAGTAAAACATGTAACCCCAGTGACCCTACTCAATCCACTCCAGTTACTCCATGTCAGGTTTTCTAAATGTACACGTTAGAGGGAAAGAGCCAATCAGATGCAGCCACACGGTCTATCGGACCAATCACAACCATCGCACAGTTTCCATCAACAACCAAAGAGCTTGGTAAAAAGACTGCAGTAATACCATAGATTTAAACAGTAATACTATTTTATCAGTATATGTGCAACACCTTTATGTGGTCATTTTAACATGCCTTAACACTCACCTCATAAGCTGCTCCCAAATCTGCGAATTTATCTTGAGCTTGTGGGTCGTCCTGGTTTCTGTCAGGGTGCAACTGAAGAGCCAGCTTTCTGTATGCCTTCTTGATATCCCTGATAGATGCGGTTTTACTTACTCCCAATATCTTGTAAAAATCTCGCCTTAAAGAAAAAGCAAAGTTAAACTGTTATAACTCATCTAGTTAAAAAAAGACAAAACTATTCAACAGCAGTAGTGGTTCCACAATAATGGGCAGCCTTGGAAAGCTCCTAGTCTTTTATCCTTCCTGTCTATCCAAGATGAAACACAACCAGTGTCGCTAACAAGTAGCTAAAGCTAACTAGACTCTATTTATTTCCTATAGCAAGGCCATTCTTGTTTTGGGTCTGTCTTCATTGCAAATTTAAGGTAAACCAGACGCTTTAACATTATAGCACACATATTGGAGTAGACTACGTGTTTTAAGTGTGTTTCTGTCCGCTCAACATACGAAGAGCCGCTCTAGACCAATCACAGTGAAACATGTGTACCATCTGGAGATGATGTTTCACTGCCGTTTGTTCAATAAGACACTTACCCCGCCAGCACTACTGTGACCACATAAAGCAGAAGGCAGCAAACGGTGCACAGATTGACCCCTTTCGTAGCCATAGATCCCCCCAAAATCCAAAACAATTTAAGGAAAGGGACAAATGAGATCCACCGGCTTTTGAAGCTGGCTCCTGCTGCCAGTCACAAACCTTCTTCCTGCTGTCACAGAAGTCCCGCCTACTGCACCTAGTCCAGCCCTAATTTAAAGACACACCGCTCCAAAACATTCACCTCAGTAGCGCAGCACCTGGCCACACATTAAAGAACGTATGTATATATTATTTTTGCACTGAATGATTGAAACTTTGCACATTTTAAGCTGAGCAGCAAAGGCATGTGAAGATTGCACTAAAACTTGTAGGTCAGTGCAGGCAAGAGCGCCCCCATGAGTTGCGCGCAGCAGTAGTCATATCGAGTACAATGCACCAGTTCATCCGTGGTTCAGGGCTGTGCGTGAGAGGAGGCGCCAAATAGGAAGAGGGGCAGATGTATGGCACAGTTTATGGCTCTCAATCAAAACAAGCCCGACTATAGAAATGATTTGCGATCATTCTGACGAGTAATCTGAGAGACACGGAGCAAGACGTGCTGGGTCAACTGGAAAAGTAAGAAAATGTTTGGTGTTTTCACGCCTTTTCGTGGCTATGCTAGCTAACAGCTAAACAGAAGTACTGAATAACTTTAGTGCTACTTTATAATACTTTTTAATTTAGGTGATTTACATTTATTTAAAGCAGGGAGTAGTGATCTCATTTTTTTATTACGCACCGCTACGTTAAACATCATATTTTTGGTTTGGTTATTCAGTTTTGATAGTCAGGTGTTCATGACTGGTAGCCTAGTTTGTAGTTGTCAAGGAAGCATACATCACTGAACATGCATTAAATTGCTCACTTGCTTCCTTATTAATGGCAATAACTGGGCACTGTCTGTGTCCTGTCCTGCACACATCTAAAATTATATTTTATAAAGTAACAAACCACATCTAAAATTATATTTTATAAAGTAACAAATTTAACTAGATCTATCAAATATAATCCAAACTATAGAAATGTTTGGATTATATTTGATAACAACAATTTACTGTTGTTGTTAGACTTACATTTTCCAATTAGGATTATTCAACCTTTTTCTGCCTACAGAGATGGAGACAGAAGACATAAACATATGGCCACGCATGGAGCCCTTTATGCTGGGTGCTCTGCAGGTAGGTGTACATTAAAATTTCTTCTAGAATAACTTTGCAGTAAATCATGTAAGGTAATAAAACTATAATGTTACAGGTGGCCCCTTCTTCAAAGCTCAGCCTGCACTATCTTCGTAAGATTGTAACTTATGTGCGAACAAAGGATGGTTGTTTTCCTTTTCTGGGCTGGCCAATGTGGAGACATATTGCTTGTGGAAAACTACAGCTTCCAGAGGACCTTGCGTGGCTCTACTTTGAGACATTTGACCTTCTTATTGGCCACACACCAGAGAAGAGGCTAGAATGGGCAGAGTGTCTTTCCCAATGCACCTCCAAAAGTGAACTGGATCAACAAAGAAACAAGGTGAAATATGTAGCTAGTAAATTGTACTTGTGCAGTTGCTGTAACCATGTTAAATTAAAGTAATGCAAATAAGAATTCATACTATGATGTATTCAAAATATTTTTTTGTTTTTGCTCTAGTTATCTGTGGACACACTGCAGTTCACCCTGTTCCTCTACGTCCAGCAACTAAACCGTGTGTCTTTGCGAGCTTCATTGATTGGGGAAGAGTGGCCTAGTCATCGAACTCGCTCCCCTTCTCCATCAGAACGAGAGACTAAGACTAACTCCCAAAACAAGGTGAGTATCTTCTGCTAAATTCTATGCTGTTAAAATTTTCCCATGTCATTTTTACTTTTAACATCGTCAACTCTTCAAATGTACTTCCAGAACTGGGATGATCAGGCCCACCTGTCATTTGTACATAGCCATTTAGCTGAAATTCTGGAACTGCTTGTTGAGCCAGTGCACTTGTCAAGCTCTGGACAGGCTCTGCGAGATTGCCAGGTATGACCATTTGTATTTTCAACAAATTAATATTTCCATTGTTAATGATATCTGGTAATGCCTACTATTGTATTTTGCAGATCTCCTTGGAGGCAGTGCGTAGTTTAAGCCTGCTCTTGGAGGGCTCTTTGAGTCCTGGCAAAGCTGTTCATCCTGTTCATCGACTTCTGACCAAAGGACCTCTTCAGACTCAGTCTGGTTACTCCACTGTCACCCGATCATTTCCTTTTCACAAACTGCTCTCCTGCCTCCAGCAAAACCTCACAGTCAACCCTTTTGGAATCACAGCATGTCTACGCTCAGGGAAAAAGCTAGCATGGGCTCAACAAGGTGACCACATGTTTTGGGAAGAATTATGACAACATATTTTAATCATATTAATAATTCATATGTATTCCTTTGTGTATTGTAGTTGAGGGAGCCATGAAGAGAGCCAAAATAGCCCGAAACACTCACTCAGCTCCTCCCGGCAGTAAAATAGTTCTGATGTCCCAGGTCTTCAAACAGACTCTTGCTAAAACATCTGAAAAGCTAACTGGTACCAATATGAAGATACACCGATGTTCAGAGTCCTTTATATACCTTCTCTCACCTCTTAGGTAAAAGTCACCCTATACTTGTACTTTGTGTTTAATACTTTGCTGAATTAACTACATTTTTTTCTTAATAATATTTTAGAACAGTCACTGTGGACAAATGTCGGGACTGCACAGTTGTTCTTGGTCCTGTTGAAACTTCTGTTCACATCAACAGCTGCCAAAATGTGCAGGTGGTGTGTGTAGCAGGAAGAATAGCTATTGGAACCTCATCAAACTGCACTGTGTATAGCTTGACCCCAACACGCCCTTTGTTACTACCTGGAAACACAGACATTACCTTTGGGCCTTTTCATACTTTTTACCCCTCCCTGGAGGATCATATGGCCACTGTTGGCTTGGCTGTTGTCCCAAATAATTGGGATCAGCCCTTGCTTTTGGGGACAGAAGGCCTTATAAATGCTTCACAAAACATAACATCCAACCCAGAGTCAGTTTGCTATCGTCTGCTCCCTCCAGCTGAGTTTCACACACTGGTTGTGCCTTTTGAAATGGAAGGGGACACTTGTGAGATTCCCGGAGGATTGCCGCCTTTGTACCAGGCAGCGGTGGATAAAAAGAAGCAGAGGATACTGAATTGGCAGAAGACTGTGGCAGACACTCGACTAAACAAGTAAGTAACTAATCACAGAATTGATGGGGGCGAGGGGGTATTGAGCCCTATAGTCCATGGTTGCTGGGACAGGTTCTAGCATAAGCATAATAGAGGTTACAGAATATAAAGATATGTTCTACTAAATTGTGTTAATTTTGTCCTTTACTGAGATTTGTTTTGTGTGTACTGTTTTGTAGGGAGCAGAGGCGTCAGTTTCATGAGCTGGTGCAAATGAAGTTTCACGAGTGGCTCTTAGAAACAGGACACAGACAAGAACTGGACTCTCTGATTCCACCGGTTTTAGTGACACCAAAGACTTCTGAGAGTCAAGAAACTGATACTTTCACTGATGACAGAATTATTCGAAATGGTCAAGCAAAAGGACAGTCTACGGTGGCATATTAAAGTGAATATAAATAGAATGGATTGTATATTAAATGCACATGGCACATGCACTTGTTCAGTGCTTCTCCTTGTTCTTATATTAGTTCAACCCTTAGGTACAGGCAGCTTCAATGTGTCATTTTCACAATAAGGTGACTTAATCCTTAACACATGTAAGTTCACTCCCAAGTAGGGAGTGGACAGGCATGTTGTTGAATGACATCTCAAGCACTTAAGGTGAGGTTTAGCCGACAAAAAACACAATAGCTATGTACAGACAATGTAAAATAAATTTAGATTACATCAATTTAACATTATAGTAAAGAG
>JAVQKG010271741.1:0-16893 GCA_036025885.1 Hypseleotris bucephala
TTCCCCCGGAAGAGCTGGCTGAAGTGTCTGGGGAGAGGGAAGTCTGGGTATCTCTGCTAAGACTACTGCCTCCGCGACCCGGCCCCGGATAAGCGGTAGAAGATGAATGAATGAATGGATTGACAGGACATGGTCAAAATAAACCTCGTGTCACCTGCCCTTCTGCTCTGTCTGCCCCTTAAATAAGTCCAGGTAATTGCCAATTTAGCAGCAATCAAGCACCACACATTGGCTTGATAAAATTGCTTCTACGGTACAGCAAGGTTTATCATCATTTTGAGCAATAACATAGAACCTTAACAATCAGGCACAACATGAAGTGAAATTATTTCTTCGTTACCGGTTAGTGGGTGGGCTATATCAGGCCGTAAAAAAATTATCTTCAAAGTTTGAACAGCAAAATTTGATGGAAGTTCGCTAGTCATCTTCAAAACTGCAGCTCTTGTGGGGTATTTATTGTCTGCCGTGGTTAGTTTCTATGAAGAGTAGTCAGTATTAAAGTAGCAACAAGTAATGTATACGGGGAATGAAGTTCGGTATATACGGTCAATGAGCTACTGGTTCTGATACAAAGCTGTCAGAATACACAATGCATCACAGATTGTTGCATATTGGGCTGCAAAAGGACACAATATTTTGCTTATGGTCATAACTTTGATGCACTTTGGGGTTAAAATAGCGTAGTGACTGTACAGTATGTGAAATTGGGGGCTTTGAGACTGGCATTGGTCAATTTTGCTGGCATAGGTGGCATTCCTGTTTGCATGACCGTCCACTTGTTTGTTTATGACTTCCACAGGAGGCCCATGAGTTTCATTGTGAACTACTAGAGCATGAAGGTTGTTCCATATTTGTGTCCCTGTCCTATTAAAATACATTGTCGCTCCCACACTTTTTACTACAGATCACGGTCTAGACAAATACCATTTCACTGGAGAGCCTCTTACTTGATCCACCCATTACTGTTTTATATGCCAGTAACAATAACAGTGATTTATAAAGCCTTCATCAATCAGCCCTCAAATGTAATGAGCTCATCCAAGTGGGAGCAGAGGGTTATGATAGCACTGGATCACTGGGAGCTAGCTCACTTAACCTGGACTCTGTTAAACCCTTTTTCATGTAAGATGGTATGGACAGAAAATCAAATTGTATTTAATTAAGTTTCAGCTCAGGTTTAATGATCCTTCTTGTATTAAACCAGTGTCTTTCAACTAGGACAAAGGACTGCACAATGTTAGTGCTAAGCGATTTGTTAAATGTTACTTATTAATGTTTAGGTATGTGTTTTGTCATATTATCAAAATGTATGAATGTAAACTGTAATCAATGTGATTTACTGTTTATTTAGGACCAAATTGAGATTAAACCAGAACTAAATCAGAATCTAATGAGGACTAAACCGGGACTAAATTAAAACCTGGGGCAAAACTAAACTAAATCAGGACAAAATCAAGGCTAAACTTAGACCAAATCAGGACTAAACCAAGACTTAACTCGGGACTAAATAAAGAATGAATCAGACATTTTCTCCTTTTTCACAATGGACAATTCTTTTGAATTAAGATTTCTGTCAATGCTATGATAATTTGCTTTATCATGCAGCGCTACCCATGAATTCTTCAACTGTGCCTTATAGCTTGGAGAAAGAAGTCATTTACTATCTCATATTTGTCTCTTCTCAGGCTGAAATTGAACCAGGAATCCCGGTGTTATGGCATGAGATTGACCCAGCGGGCTCAGTTCAATATAGTTTTATTTCCTAGTTTATAAAAAGAGGAGCAAACCGGGGTGAAGTCGGTCATTTATCAAGGCCTGGATGGTAACTAGGGCCGTCCTTGTCGCACAGTTATGAGAGAAACACAGCGGGAGGCAGATACGAAAAGACCTATATGGCCTCCTTCTACTGTCATTGCCTCTTCCTCACCACCATTTACTGGGGTAATGGTGTGATAGGAATGTTGTATGGCATGGCCGAATGATCAGAGTGTATTGTATCTGCTGTATTAGGCATATAGGTGCAGACATTTATGTTGAAATTCTGCTAGACTATAGCCAGTGCTTAATTTGTCAAGACAGAGGTAAGGGAACAAATAGGTTTAGCGAGCATCATTGAGCAGGAACTAAAATTAAGGGAACATGTAATGAATTCTGACTATACAATTTTTTTTTTAATTATACTATACTATACTTAGCCTACAAGAGTTAGTACCTTTCTTGCCTAATAATTATCTAGATTAACCTATTCTTGTTAAAAATAAATTCACAAAAATATAGACAAGACAAGAGATAGGGGATCCAGTCAAACAGTTGGGAGAACAGGTGGACCCAGGCAAAAACGTTTAGGTCCCAAATTGGTGGTTAAAGGATTATTTTCCGTCTTGTACCCCCTCCCACAGGGACTGACTACAGCAAATACCTTGTTAGACTGTTATGCAAACACCAGTTAATTTGTTGGATTAACAAGGCCAAAGTCATTAAAAATTACAAATCTATTTTTAATGCAATTTGCTGAAAAGCTGTAAGTGAAATCTAGTGTTCTAGTGTAGAAAAAAGACCCATGACCAAAGCAAATTAAAAAGCATGACTTTCAAATGTGATATGGGAACAATTACACCAGTTTGTTTTCTGAGATAAAATCAGAAAAGGGAACAATGTTTTATATTCTATTTGTTCTTTGTGCCCCCCCCCCCCCCCTCCCGTCTCCCCCCTACAGTTTTGGAGTATAGCACTGTCCTATCACATGAAAAGACTAAATTGTCTTATATTAACTTCAACAGAAAATAAATCCAGGTGTGCAGCAGTTTTGAATCTTTCTTTCTTTTTTCTTTTCTTTCTTTCTTTTTTTGTTCTTTTTTTTCCTTTTTCTTTTTGTTGCAATTTTGCCATTCTGTAAAGGTCTTCTAAAAAAGCAATTCATTTTTCTGAAAACACCTGTGATCTGACCCTAACATACATTCTTGGAAGGCTAGTTTTTCACAAAGAGATGCAAGAAAGAGCTTCATTCACCTTCAACTAATCATTTAGGTTAAAAAGTTGCAAAGATCTACTTCAAAAACACTTTGCAGTAACTTCCAAAGTATCTTATTCAATTATGTCATTTTTGCTTAGCCCTTTAGCATAAATGCAGTGCGTTTTATGATTGAGTTGTGTGTTGTGTCTGTTGAAAAAGAGACAGGCCTGGCCCCCGAGCGCCTCCCTGACACTGACCATCGCAGACACTCAGACGGCATGTGAGCAGTGATTTCCTGATGTCAGCTACAGATGGCCTGTGCCATGCAACATTAATGGCAATATGAAAAATGTATGCAGTGGCTCAAAGTGACAGTGTGTCCCTGTACAGTGATGCAGAAATGCTAGGACTGGGGCTATATTCAGTTTTGTAGTAAATACTGTTTGTATTTCTTTTTTTGTCATATATCAATTTCCCCACTAGTTGCAGGGCTGTCACAGAGACATACATAGAAAGACTATTTTTGATTCAATTAAGAATAACCATTTTGCCTAACTCTCTTGCAAGAAAGCTTGCATATTCAAGACTAAAACTAAAGAATTAACCCATAATATTAGTTTCAAGTCAAAAACACTAACTGTTCTGCCACCTTGCACCCACTACATCAAATTACATAACCTTTATTGTTTGAGGCAGTATGAATGAAAGCCTTAAAAGCACATAGACAGAGAGAAGAGAACTGAGAGAAGACAGTGAGCACTCCAGTGTGGTGTCAGAGGGACCCACGCGTCTCCTCTGCTGCAGGCGCTTCTTCTGCTTGGTTTGCAGTGCTTGTCCTCTTGTTGGCTAAATGGGTCTGGGAAGCGACGCTAGCACACTTCGTGGTAGGAGCGCTTACTGTTTCACTGGAGGGAATTTTTTACTTGCAAAACACTAAAATCTGAGCTGAATTTTTAAAAGGCTGTATCTCCAGCAGTGATTTTGCAGCAACAGAAGTTATAGAAGACATAAATATATTGACTATATTATTCAAGGACATATTTAAAATGATGAGTACTTAACAATATGTGAATAAACAACATTGGTAGTCCACTAAAATGGCTTAACTTGAGAATAATGATGACCACTGACTGACGTGGATAACCTTATTGCCATGTTAGTGGGCCAGGGAACTTTTTGTCCTCAAAGTTGATGTGAAAGCCAGAAAAATAGCCAAGTGCTATGATTTGAGTGAATTTGACAAGGGCCAAATTGTGATGACTAGACAATAGGACATCTCTGCAGCTCTTGTGGGATGTTTGCGTGTTCAGTAGCTATCAAAAGTAGAGGGAACAGAAAAACTTAGCGCTAGAGTTAATTGCACAACTGCATAGGCTGGTGGTCATAATGTCATGTAAGGCTGCAGTCGACTAAAGAAATTGTTAGTCGACTAAAGCCAGCAGAACGATTAATTGACAAAGATATGTATGTATATATGAGTGTAAATTGATTTGGTAACAGAAAAGTTGACAGTAAAACAGATTTTAATTTTTAATCAAAAAATCTAATAATGTTATCTTGAATAAAATGAAAAACTTAAGTTATCAAGTAATACATTACACTAGCGTTATTGATGCAGAGTGAATGTGACCAATCAACTATAAGATTTTAGTCGGCTTAGACCTCACTGACCGATTGATCGACTAATCAACCAAATGCTGTCAGCCCTACTGGAATTTCTGACTGGAATATATTTTGCAGTGAGCTCTCAAAGGCTTTGAAATACCCAGTGTCAGAATTAGAAATTTGCACTTTAAGCTGTGAATTGTCATCACTTTGTAGGTCTCAGTCCCACACCTCGCAGATGCTGTTGTCTATTTGTAGCAGCTCCCTTGCCGCTCTCTTTCTTAACAGCAGAGGATGTGTGATAATGTTTTTAGAAAGAAATGAAATTGTGTTTGTAGGCTGTACCAACAAAACTAAACAGAGGTACATATTATTATTATTATTACTATGAGGCAGAAACTTCAAAGGAGAATATAGATAAACAATTAGCCAAAGAGAGAATTAGTATTGGAGTTGCTCGAGGGTGGGGCTGCTGTTTATAAATCCTAAAGGAAAAGTGCTTTTTCAAACATTAAAAGCATGAGCAGCTTGTTTGCAGTAATTGGCTACTTAATCGGGCATGTCTGTAAATGTAATTTCAATACAGGAGAGGTCATTTTTAGAAGAGTTTTAATAAGTGGTGAATGCACTGCAGGATTCTTTGTCTATTTAAAAAAAACAGACAAAAAGACTGCACTTACAAAAATGTAGAAAAAGATTTAATTGAATAACCATCCAGTAAATGTAGTATTTTGTATTTATTACAGAAAAATGAAAATTGTACATTTCTGCATTAGTAGAGATTAAACTGTTATACTGATTCACATTCCCCATATCAATGGGGGTCCATTTCGACTAAAGCCTGTCTCAAAAACTATCACTGGGTTAATTGCAGGGCTTACACAAAGGCTGATCTCTCATCCCAACCAACATAATAAACATATCTTTGCTACCAACTAGAAATAGATGCAAAATGGATGTACGTTGGATTTATAAATGTTTTATTCAAATTATTTACGATTTTACGTCATTTGATGCATTATCCAACATAGAGTCCATGTTTTGAATCACAATAAAATTATTTATGTGATGGTACTAATATTAAGAGGAATAAAATGTGCACAATGTCATATTTACTTATATATGGACTTCATCATTTCTCTAAAATCACAATGACAGTAGTGCTCTTATCTGCCTGAGACACAGTGAACCCGATCCGGCCATGTACAGTAATTGTGGCACACTTCTCTCCGGTGGCGATGCTGTGGTTGGATTTGGTGTGTGGCGTTACAGGTTGTGACCTGACCCAGCTTTTGTGTGTGCACCATACTGAGCTGCACTACTATCTATGAAGGAAGCAGTCTACCAAGTGTGCAATAAAGTGATATAGTGGGATAGTAGCAGGTCATTCAGACATCAAGCACTGCACCTGACCATCTAACCTACCCCCCACCTGAGCTTTCATCAACACAAAAGAAATACTCTACCTTTCTTTTGTATTCCCCCAAATTCTGGTAGATTTGATATGTTAGCAATCGGGAATTTCATAACAAAAGGCCTGTCATACATTTTACATATACTTGACTTGCTGGTTTGCCCATGTGACCCAACTCAGCCTCCAGACTCAAATTTATTGACATTTCTGCAGGTTGTAATACTTGAAGAATATTTCTCTTTCTCTTTTGTTATTTCTATAAACTTTTTTCTCCACTAGACCTCCTGGTTGGAAGTTCTGTATTGAAAGTAATAAATTGCTATGAGACAAAATGATGCCAAAATTATAAACTAACTAATAATACAAATAGCAATAAAAACCAAAAATATAACAGTGTAAAAAAGAGAACATTAATAAAAAAAAAACAACACATGCAACTCCACTATATTGTCTCTATATTGAAAAGAAAAACAATGTCTATTTCTTTCTGACATTATAAGTGTATGCTATTTCTTCAGATAAAACATGTCGTCCTTGTTAGAGAGCAGAAGCAGTCCTTACTACAGTGCCACCTGTGTATTTTACAGCTTGTTTTATAGTGTCTTGTGGCAGTGCTGCTGGTGGCTGTGGCCTGTTTGATTTAAATAGATTTAAAACTAGTTTCACAGTCTCCTGATCACACCCAGTCTCTGTCTATGTCTTTAACAGGGCCCCTTTGTGTAGAGTGGTTGTATCTTTTTAGCCCTTTGTACATCTACAGTACATTGCAAATGTTTTGGGCAGGTGACATGCTGTTAGCTTTCAAAATAAGCAATTAGTGTTTTATCCTTTCTGCAATACGAAGTCATCTACATTTAGTCACCTCTACTTCAAACCATCATGTATTTTAGAAGGACGCTCAAGTTCTTCCCACCATTTCACGCACGGTTGTTGGCTGCTGACATCTTTCTGTCTCTTCATGTTAATCCCAGACAGCCTCAGTGATGTTAAGATCAGGTTTGTGGTTCAAAACCAGGTGAAGATTGCTCACTTTGCAATTTGTGATAAATCCAATTATTTTGAAGGCATACATTACTTACAACATTTCTTAACACCTAAAGAAATCTAAATTATTTGCCCCATAGTGTGCAATGCAGGCAAGGCTTACTTAGATACAAAAAGGCATGTGACATTTTAACAGGTAAAAGCTATTCTAGTGGTGATGTCTGGAGGAAAAAAGATGATGCGCCGGGATTATGTAGAAGGTGTACTTGACATTTAGCTAAAAGCTTTCCAATCGAAACACCTTTATCAGGCTTTATCCCCATACTTTGCATGTCTTTGGAGCCTGTAATTCCCCATATATTTCCCAACTGCTCTGAGACTTAGCACTTATCAGCACCTCATACTGACTTAATGATTTCTTGTGAGACACTTCAAGAAGATGGTCCTATTTTTACCGCCCCAGCAGCTGTGGCATGTGAATGGTGAAGGAAATGCTGTCAACGGTTATTTTCAGAGTTTTATGCACTGTATACTGTAAAGCCAGCCTATTAAATTGCCTAAGTGGCCGATTCCATGTCCCAAAAAGGAAAACAAAGTAGAAGGATTTTACCGATATACACACCAATTTGAATGCTTGAGCAATGCCCAACACAGAATACATGTTAAACATTGCTTAGTTTATGTTGCTAATATTTAGTTTTGAAGTATAATTTTTTTTTATTATTATTATTACTTCATTTTTGTTGTTCTTTATGAATATGCTGATTTGTTTTCTTGTTTTTTGTTTGTTTTTTCACATTGTGTAGTTATCATTTCAGTTAGGGCCTTCCTTTCCAAGGAACTCTGGGTCTTCAAACCCCTATATTTTAGAATAGTTTATAGGAAATTTAACAAAATGAATTCACTAGACCTGATTAGACTCCTTAAGGTTTTATGTAAGCTCAAAGTTCTCATTGGCCAAAATAAAAATATTGTGCAACTTGCTTACCATGCCTGCTATAAAGCGACTCATCTGAGCAGAGAGAGAGATGTTTGTGGCCAGATGAAACAGAGAAGGTGATAGAGGCATGCTTGACCCCAGTGAAAGTGAGCCACGGATCGAGTTGCCCGTGAATCTAAGTGAAGTGGCTATTCCAAGAAGCGGTGTACAGTTTCATCTTTGTCATGTCCAAATGCCAAGCTTGGGCCTGGTCTGGGCGGTCTGTCTGTCAAAGACTCCTGTGGTCTAATCCATAACAGTCTTCGAGACGCCTTCACATGCCTCAGGATTTAAGTGTCGTAATTAAGTTTCAGTCTCAGTAGAGTTCTGGTCCTGAGAGCTTTGTTTGTCGTGAGAGTGAGCACGTATGAGTTTTTGGGACATTACTTAAATCTTTTAGCCTTATTGTCATACAACACACAGGTTGCTTCACATAAAACACAGTATAACTCTAATCCGAAGTACATCAGTAAATATAGACTATAAGAATATTAGACCAATGTGCAAATCTGTAACTCACTGGGGGTCTAGTCAAATCTGCCCTGGGACAGACTGACGGAACTGTGGCAGCTGTTCCTCTCCAACCGCTACCAAACACACCACGGTAATCACAATTCAGATAAGGTCAGTGGGATGTCTTGCCCAAGGACACATTGATGGTAAGAACCAGGTGATTGAACTGCCATCCTTCCAATTAGTGGTTGATTTGTTGAAGTTTGTGAGCCACTGACAATCAAATGTTAAATGTTCGTAAAGCACTTACAGGTTGCATGGTAGGTTATATTATTGTTAAAAACACAAATTTAACTTCCTGGGTTAACTTTCAATTTTGATAAAATAAAAAAGAAATATAGTGAGAAGTTCAAAAATGTGCCATAGACATTATTCCAATACATTTACTACATAAATATATTCCCAACTTCAAAGCAGTGAAAAAGACATCCAGCCCTCATAAAATTGCTAGGGGATTTGCTTCCTCCCATTGGGATAGAATAAAATGACAGAACCCACTAGCTCTTGACCCTGTGAAACTGGGTCAAAATGACACTGTTTTAATTGACCCACGTTACTTAGCACCCTCAGTCGCCCTATGGTTTTAATAGTGCTGCTGCAATTAGCCTTTGATATCACCAACCATGTCCATTAAATGATATCAGATACGGCCCACTGATGGTATCGGGGCAAGCTCGTCTCTCATGGGCACAGCCTTTGCACTTATTTTAATACAGCTGAGATATTTCACTAATCGCATCCTCAAGGTCTGTTTTATTATAGTGAGTTTTCTGGGAAGACATTTTGGATGGTCATTATCAAATATAATCAAGAACCATTTTGGGGTATCCTACTTTTAAGTGAGGAACTAACTGGCCACTTTTAGATGGAGCTATTTTCTTGTTTGTAAGCTGAAATAGCAAATGAACTTGATGAACTTTCACATGAAGCTAATGGATTTAGTGATATTTTCATATGGTTCAGACATGCTAAATTTCAGATCAAGCATCAGAATGAAGAAGTAAGGTGATTTTAGTGTTTCATTTTTCAATATGGCTTGGTTGTTGATCCCAGCTGTAGTATTTCAACCATGACTAGAATTTGCAGGGGTTAGTTAGGTACAAGACATACAATATCGAGTGGCCGGCTATTCTGTGGGCAAAACTGCAGTGTAAATGGTTAGTTAGATAATGATTAGAAAAGCCATCTCATAACTCATTACATTCAGCAGAAGAATACACATAAAAACAAAACATGAAGTAAGTGGGCACTAGCAGATTATAAGAGCCAGTTTATTAGGTATAAGGTCTACCTAATAAATCGGCCATTGTAAATGTATTCTAAATGTCTTTTAAAATGCAACACACAAAGCTAGAGGACAAGTTCCTGGTGTGCCATGCCTAACGAGCTGAAGGAACGAAACAGGCCAAAATAATTAGTCTTCACCAGCAATCACCACGCCTGTTAATGGGCTCAGAGTCAACCGTGAATGCTTAAATAGCATTTATGCTACAGTTCTAAATCCACACACAACATTACGCAAATGTAATTATTGCCAGGATTACACCGAATATGTACAAGTCTTTAGGCATTGCTGAGCAGACTGTCATTTAGATACTGTATCCAATGCAATTATTCAGAGGATGTGCCACAAACAAGGATGCACCATTTAGATAAATCAGCCGTAATCAAGAAGCCGTGATGAAGGATTCATGGTACATTGGGAAAAGGTTAAGTGTCACATATGTAAATCTTGATATGAAAGCTTTTTGGATAGCTTACAATAGTGCAATAGACTTAAAAAATGTTTCAGATGCACCATTACTTTTACTTTTACAACCGCACTTAGAGACATACTACTGTTGTATCCTTGTCAAGACTATGAATTTGTTTATAGCAGTTGGAGAAGTGTAGCTGTCACGTCTATGTCAGTCTGGCTCATTGCAGCTGTGGCTACAAAGTTGGCTTACCACCAGATTTGGAGTGAATTATAATGGTATGTAAAGAGGTTTGTTTATAAACATTTTCATTTTGTACTTAGGTGGGCAAGTCAAACCTAATGCAGACAAAGCTATTGCCTATGTCAAAACTATAGCCTTGCTTTATAGGAGCATTTTTATCGCTAAATAACTTCTTCACATGGCATGTTAGGAGGTAAATACAATGCAACAGCAATATTTCTGTTTTAAAAGCATAATATAAGCTTTTGACAGTACAGTGTGAATATGCTATGGCATGTACATATTCAAATGTAAATTCAAATAAAATGTTTTTGAATAGTACATAATAGCCTTGATGGTGCATTCCTGTCGAGGACTGGTTTGTTTTCTTCTTGTTGTACAATATGATTTATGAGACAAGTTGACCTGCTCATTATTCCCTGGTTCCAACTGAGTTCACAGACGCTAGATCTTTCTTCATCTGCTCCTCTTCCACCCTCCCCCTCCCGGTGTGCCTGTTTGCGTGCGTGGCTGTTATAGGTGCGAGTTGCCTTATTTGCATGATTTACCATGCCTCTTAACTGCTCTTCTCACTGCATATAGATGTGCAGATTACATGTGGCCGTTCTAAAGCCATGTGCGTTTACATTAGTGTTGTAAACTTGCAGTTATGTTTAGTGAATATCTCAAATGAGCTGCTGTTTGTGTCTTAAATAGAGAGTTAGCTCAATATTATGCACGTCACGTCATCACCAATTAAGCCCCAGCTTACTGGAACCCCTTTAAGTGTGATTTTTCACAGGAGTTAGTGTGAAATCTCAAGGATTGGATGAAAATTACAGCAACCCTATATTGAGATACAAATCAGGCTTGCAAATTTATAGCATATTTAAGGCACCTGCGGCGTACGTCAGCTTAAGTTTGAGCACAATATGACTGGATATTTTTATGTGTTTGCCACGTGATTAGGTAGACCTATTTACCTTTTTGAGAGCTCAAATCAAAAATTCTGAGATTGCAACAAGCCACACCTACTGAAGGTTTAGTAATTCACATATGTTCAAAACAAACCTGTCACCAAAATGAATAAGAAATAGGTTTTAGTGACTATGACCCAGGCTTGGTTATTGGTGATCTTTTTGAAACTACTATAAAATTTACATACAATCTAACCAAGGGTTCTATGTGATACAATTTGCCTTGTTGATGCCAGAAGTCTGAGTCTTGTTACAGATAGTAGAAAGACTTTATTAGTTGACAAGATGACAAACAGGAAGTACGTGAGCTACATCAACAGTAGACTTCTCTCAGTTCCATTTTACAAGCTACAATGCATACCTAATAAATTGGCCAGTGGGTGTCAGCTGAACGATTCATGTAAAATTCAGAGAAATTGCATACTAAATGTATATTTTGCCACGGCAGACCACACATACTGTAGCTGGCTATACACTAAGCCTGGAGCTGGACCCCACATTATTATCAAATGTGTTAATGATTCATGCTTGGAGCTACAGTTCTGCATTTGAAGCTGATTTAAAACCTCCACCGGCTTTTGAAAATGATACTAAGACTTACGGCTGAAATCATTGACTCTCTGGGATGGATGTGTGAAAGTGAGTGTGTGATACAGAGATGGCTGTGAAGTGGATGCGACTGTCAGTTTGTATTTTTAGATGGTGATTTTGCTAACAATCCCCACCTCCTCCATCCCCTTGGGTCTATGCTATTTAGTTACCATGTTTTGAGTCCGAGCATCCCAGCAGACACATTAGATGGCGAACAGATGAATGAGCAAGATGTTTATTTTAACTTGTATTGGTGTCCCCGATGATACAGCCTGCTCTTTTATTTCTAAATCCTCTAATGTCATGGAAATTTAAAACTGCACTGATACCTTTTTCCTGTGTGCATTGAAAATAATGCTGCTTTGTACTGTAACCAAAATGGCAAATTTTATTTTAAGACTATAAAAGAATTGTCCAGTTCCATTAGATTAGATGCCTTTGTAGTCAATGTTGCTACAGTAAATATAGTTCTATATAGATGATAGGAGACAGGAACGACATCACAATAACTAAAGCTGGCACTACGTGGATTGTAAAATTGGGATATTCAGGACTCCAATCCTAATATTTATTGTATTGTTTTCATGTCAAATAAATTACCAAAAAATTACCCACATTTTTTGTTTTTAACAACTTTGCGGTTTGTTTATTGAGTCTGTCTGCTTTCCAAACCGGAGACATGTGCTGCAGGGAATAACTCTCTTTGATATATTCTCTGTAATTAACTATATATGATTTCACTTTTTGTACCATGTCTTTCAGTCACAAAAAGCATCTTCACAATTAGTCTATACATTGTTGTGTTGTGTCTCTCATTTAACCCAAAAACACTATTTCAACATACCATAGCTCCACCGTGTGTATGTCTTGTACTGAATGAGTGTATCTTGTGTGTCTGTGAGATTATAAGGCGTATCCTTGTCAAATAGAGCGAGATCATGTGCTGATCATCCTCCTCTGACGCTGCCCCGGGACAAACTGTGTCTGTGAGGCCTCTCTGTCTTCAACACTAGGTTAGTGTCCAGGCGCTGGTTTTATACAACTTAGTCTCTAAACTAAAGTTACTGCTGTAATCACAGGAAACACAAGTTTGGATTTGCCTTTTCACTGAACTAATGAGTCACAAATAGACAGACATTTCAGTCATCATTTTTAAAGACCACGGAATTTATAATTTTACTTTAGATCATTAGTTTCATCCACAAAATGTTGGGTATACAGGACATAGCACACACATAACGAGAACAATTAATTAAGAGTAATTAAATGAAATGCTTTTGATAGTAGGAAAACAATCTAGTAGAATAGTTTACTCTGTGGCCTAAATGGATTGTAAGGTGAATCATACAATTAATTACAGAGGTTTACACTCTTTAAAACCAAAATATCACATTAAGTATTACAGAGAAAGTCCATTCTTCAAGATATGTATGTAAGCTAATTGTGACTGTGACCCTTTAATGTAGTTAAAATTTCATTCACTATATCATTCAATTGATTAGTGTGTATTATTGTCAGTGTATTTCAATTGTCCCCCGCCCAAACCTTCTATAGATGTCATTGCATTTAGACAGCTCATAAACATTATTATCCTGAGTTAAGCGATTCACAGATACTAGCCTGCTTAACTTCTTTAACGCCCATTTTATGCCTTTCATCCTCAGTAAAGCCTGTTCTTTATATGAAGCGAAAAAAGGGCCTCTGCATCACCCCGAGGAGAGTTTCACAGAATTGGTTGATACTAATTGATATTCTAAAGTTGCCCGTCCTGCCCCCAGGCAGCTCCGTCATTATTAAACGATACAGGATAACTAACAAAACTTCTTTTCTTGTCCATCTAAGCAAAAATTCTCAGTGCGCATAAAACGAGCGAGGGAATCTTCCTGGCAGAAAACATTGTGCTTATTAAGAGTGCAGAATATATTATCTATAACATTTTAAAGTTAGAATGCAGCAGTGGGAGCAGGTTTAGAGTGAAATTAAATTTTAAAAATCCACCTTTAAACATGGCATGGCTTTTGGTGCCTTTTTAAGATGATTCGAAATTGGTTTACAGAGAATGGTTTAAAAAGGATATCCAATGAGTGGCAGTTCTATGGGGAAAAATGCTTTGTTGATGCTAGGGGCCAGTAACTGGTTTCAGATAAAGCAACACTATTGTAGTTTTGTGACATCAAGGTCCTCAGAAAGCTATATCCAAATACATACAATGACAAAATACAAGCAAAGAAGACCACACCATGTGCCCAGTACCTAATAAAGTGTCCAGAGAGTGTCCAGTTGTTGAACCATACATTATTACAAGTAAATTTGCACAAAGAGAAATAGCAAATTTAATACACAGCACATTTTGCCAGTGTTACAGAAAGTAGGCTGAGATAATTTAGTTCTCATTCGTTCCAAGTACCTGGCTGTCCTCTCCTCCTCATCTCCTGGCCCTAAAGCTAACACACTCTTTCTAGGACTATCCCCAAGACTGGTGCATGTGCGTCTGAACCAAGGTCGGCCATTCATTTTCCAGCTGTGACAGTTCTGTGGTACAGATATGGGTCAAAGCTCTGAGTGTAGTCATAGCCTGCCTTTTTTCTCCCTGACCCTCCGCTAAAGGGCTCTGGAAACTAGCAGCCTCTGTGTGTATGTATGTGACTGTGTGTGTAGCTGCTCAGTCTGATATAGTCGCCAGTTCTTCTTGCATGTCTCGGAGGAATTCCAGTATAAATTTAGCCTCCCCTCCTTCTCCTCCAGCAGCATTAAGTGTTGGAGAAGAATCCGCAATGATCGTTCATTGATTCTGCAGCGCCATATGGAGGCCCATTAAATTGATTGTGGTGGTTGGTGGCAGTGGCGGGAGTGACAGCACGCCTCTCGATACTAGATTTCTTTCTGTGCGTCGCCGCTGTCACCTCACTGGGGCCGTATTTTACAGGTGAGGAATGTCATGTACATAGACTGATTGGTTTTCTCATTATTTGTTAATCATTTAGCACCAAGACAGCTCAGTAATCATGACTTCATTAGATGGTGTCTCCACATGGGACTAATGGGAATAGGACTGAGAGAAAAACAAGGTGCAAGTGTGGATTTGTTACTATTTACAGCCTAAGTTTTACTGTATAGCTTTTTTTACTGCAAGCCTATAAATTAACAGGTATCTACATATTGTGATGATGGTTCCCAATGGACAGTGAGTGAATGTGGGTTGAGCAAAATAGATAACAATAAAAATAGCTTAAATATATGGCAGCTTTCAGGACATCCAAAGTGCTTTACAATTGAGCCTATGTATTCATTACCTCTACATCTGTTGCCGCAGCTGTGGCAGCCATACCACACCTCTCCAACTCACCAATAACCACCCAATACACTAATCACACTGACTCAAACATGGACAACTGTGGCTTTAGAGGTAGCTTACCACCAGTGAATAAATAATGGGGCTTTGAGTGTCTTAAAATATTGACATATGTTAAAGTTACTAATTTTTTGTTAGTGTTTTAGGTCTTTGTAGAAGTGTGAAGATTTAATCATTGTTGAACCACTCTTGATTTCCATATTTTTCAGGGGCTCTCTTCACTTTGAGAGTAGCTGGTGTTGACGGTATTGGTTTGGAGCTATGCAATCGAACAATCCTTCACATTGGACACATTTGCTTGTATTTACAGCTTTTGCTTTACTGCACAAAAGATCGCCTAGTGTCAGCTATCTTCATATTGTGTTAAAGGTTCCCAGTGGACAGGCTCATCCTCAATAAACGTTTCTGGCCCCTCGAATCACTAGTATTGTGCTGAATTGTCACGAGTTTGTTTACAATGGAAACACAGTGCCAAAGCTGGTACACTCTGTTCCTTCACTCCAATACAAATGATCTTTGTTTAATGACAATGTATTATTACAGCTATTAAGCCATACGCCGCAATCCCACTCAACCATTTTTCTTCACTCCCTTAATAATCTAATGTGATGGTATTCAGATGGGCCTATGCAAATTTCCTATTCCCCATATGACATTTTTCATTGTGATTTTTTTTTCAAGGTTAGACATCAAATTAGCTTTTAGGGGCTGCCTTTGCCCCCGTTGCATATATGAGTGTCAAGAGAAAAGAAAGAAGTGTGAATTAAGCATGTATTAAAATATGGATATGACAAGATAGATACACAGGGGTATTATCTCATAAGGAATAGACATTTTCAGTTTTCGTGCAGCGGTGGGGGATGTGAAGCGGTCCATTTGAGAAATCGAAAGTTCTTCAAATATGGTTAAAGATGAATGCATGAATCATTCATAACACGGGGTTTGATGGGCACCTCTTCTCACTATTTCTTTATCGTTCACTGTAAGTCATTAAATTTCTTTGCCACTACTGATACCAACACACAAGAGGTTTCAATCCATTCTATGTTTAATTTCAATTATAGAAATGTTAAAATAACTATATAGGAGTAGGCAATAGAATGAAACATGCGAACCTCATCTCTAGCATCAAGTTGTTTAGTTTCTCTGCCACCACTGCAACTGCAATTAATAAAATGTATTACACTGTCAATATTAAAGTCCACAGCACTGTACTGGAGCAAAGCTAACTGAAAAGTGATGTACAAGTGGAAATTTTATCACAAACATATAAATCCAATTATCATTGCCATTGTATAGAAGACAATATCACAGAAATATTAGTATGTATCAGAATAATGACCAGCTTTGCCTTCATATTCAAAAGGATTTAGTTCATCTTGCTTGATAGACGCCCTAAACCAATGAGCGCCATAGCTTATTTCATAATGAGAGGTTTGAAATGTCAAATTTGATTACTTTTTCAATTAATTTGGCCTTTCCTAATGCAACCTCCAATTTAGGTAATTTTCCATGTATAGATAATAACAGTATGACCTTGTTATTATTTGCAAAGGGAATTTGAGCAAATACAAACCACAACAATTAGCAACTATGGTGTTAGCAG